>KN485457.1:21838-39279 GCA_000787095.1 Periophthalmodon schlosseri | reverse complement strand
CCAGTTATCGCCCATTATTAGGACCTTGAAATTTACCAGTTTAGAAAGCATCATGAATACATCATTAAGAGCATTTTGGGTGCTGAAGATGCATGATAATTTTTTTTTTTTTTTTTATCTTTTCCACAGCTAACAAACAGAGACAGATATTCAAAACATTTAGGCTTTGAGCAGGAGAATAGAAGGTCCACGGACAGGTGATCTTTACATAAATGAACAACACCACCTTCTTTAGATTGCCGTTCATAACAAAAAATTTTATTATTTTCAATACTGATTTCCTTATCACTGTTCTACACTGTTCTACATTCAAACAGGATGTAGAAGGGACTGGCTGCTCAAGCAACAAGTTTAATGCCATACTGTTGAGCATTCCAAGTAATAACATCTCTATGGACAGAAGAAAGTGGCCTACCCTCCCCAAGAATAATTACATAGTGCACCTTTAAATTAATCAACAAAATTGGCAGCGATATCTAAACAGTTACTCTTCCCACCATGCGTGACATCAGTCCATTTGTGTCACCCTCCTCTGGCTCCGCACCGTGAAACCCTCCCAAAGTGAGTCGGATTAGATTGGACAGGGCATTAGCTCAGAATGATTAAACATCTCCTCATATTACCGCGTTATGAAGATGTAACGCTCTCATCAACTACACGCCCGCCCTCTGCTTGTTATTCGCTAATGTCCAATCAGAACACTCCTTGTCCCAGCGACCCCTGCGACCTCTCACCCCCCCGCGTAATTGGACAGGGGGCAGGAAGTGGCCGGTCATTCGCGGGGTCTAATTGGTTGATGAGCCGGTGCCACTCGGCCAATCGGGGGTCAGACGGGACGATAACGCGGGATGACATTCGGGCAGGTGTGTGAATGATAAAGAATAATTTGATATTTGATTAGTTTGTGAGTGTGGAGGGAGGGGCCGGGCAGCCGCAGAAACAGATGGTTAATCGTGAACGGGGCACATGCTAACGGGGATAAGTGCTAGGCGTAATGGCGTTGCCGGCGGAAACGGAGCGTGCATACAGTGTACAAGGGCAGAGTGCTGTGAAAATACCATAATGATAATGAAGTGGTAATATGTGTTTACAGTGGGTTTATGTCAACAAACCGTTTTACAAGAGGGCGTTGAAAACATTGACATAATCCGTAATATGGACATTTGAGCTGGGGGGGTACAACAGATGGGTTATGACTATGGTTTTCTCATGTAGATCAGTCTGTAGCAAAAACGGAATGATAAAAATTGTCCGACATTATGCAAAATTCACTCATATGAGCTTTTAGCCACGTTAATATGTTGTTACCTCATCAAAAACATACCTGGAGCTGTGTTTTGTTTCATTCACACATGTTTGAGTAACCCTTTATTATTAGTCTGTCTACATCTCCAAAGCTCAAAATGCTCTGTTCCCCCTTGTGATGTCATGTATTGGTGTCAGTTAAGGAGCAAAAAAGTTGATTTAGGGTTTAGTTCCACAAAACACAACTCTGGGTGGGTAACTTTGAACTTGCAACTCAATAAAGTGAATTTTGTATTGTCCCTCCCTTTAAGACCCTCTCTCTCTCCATAACCCGCCCCTCTGGTCTCTTCCTTTGGCTCACTGAGGAGGTGTGTAATTGAGTTAGAAGCAGCTCTGTGAGACCAACACTCTCAAGCACGTCCAAGAACAACAGTCAGGTCTGCACAGGTCCACTTTACCAGTTATGGTTTTGTGTTTTATAAGCTCCAGGAGTGAAGTGGAGGTGTTGAAATGGTGACTGGCACTTGGCTGAGTGACAATTTTGGAGTTTCTTGCTCTTTATTCCTTGTTTTATAATTTTCCTGGACCAAGATGAGGCTAAGGACCAAAAAAAGACTTTTTTGAAATGAACACATTTTGCTGCCACACTTGTATATTTTGCCTGTTTTTGCTTTTTTTCCATTAAGTATAGGATGAAAATACTTTGGATTGTGTACGTGATTTTTCCAACCCAAACATGTTAAATGATACCTTACTGGGGGGGTTAATGTTTCTATATCTGGCATCTCTCTTGACTATACAGTAAATGATATTTAGTATTAAACTGAAAAATATTTATATAATGATTTTACATTTCATTAAAACTGGCTTTGCAGAGTTTTTAAACTCTACATATATGACCTGGAGTCAGAATTGTATTGAATAAACAGGAGATTGGAACTAAACCGCTGGAGGCAGTTCTAATTGCGGAGTAAGAATGCATTTATTGATGGTCTAAGTTTGACAAACAGTAAAGCAGTTTTACAGGAAATACAGAAAAGCACAGAAAAAGACTAACATGAAGAAGACCCGATGAAGACCCGATGAAAAAGCACCTGGTTCCTTTGCCCTTCTGATCTTATACCCCAAAATAAACTTCCTCCCAGGCTATGCCCATATATGTCTTTGCTTTTTTCAGTCGTACACTTGTCTAGTTTCCTGACCGTATGTAGTGGCAGATGCAGGGTAGTTTTTCTCTCTTATTAGAACTTTAAAAGGCTGCCATATCCATCTGTACATCTGCACTGATCTTCTTGTGCACAACTGTTTGGCACATAGCCCGGTGCTTGTGGAACGCCTGCATCCGTGAGACGCTCGTGTGCAGGTGTTAAAGGGCCCATAATGTGCTTTTTTCTGAACTATGTTATTATGTGGTTTCCTTATCACACACGTACCTAGTGTTGTGTTTTGTTTCATTCACACATGTTTAACGCACAAATCCTGCATTGTTAGGCTGAGCACTTCTCTCAGAGGGAAAACACTCCGTTCCACCTTGTGATGTCATCTGGTAATACAGGAAGTGCTTCACTTCATACACCTTCACTAGAATCATTTGGAGATTTTAAGCTCATCTGGTAATACAGGAAGTGCTTCACTTCATACACCTTCACTAGAATCATTTGGATGATTTTAGCCCTGGAAATGCCAATCTCTACTGAACTTAAGTTAAAAGGTACCTGTTAATTTGAAAACTACCGCTTTGTGACATCATAAGGTGGAACAGAGCATTTTGAGTTTTGGAGATGTAGGCAGACTATTAATAAAGGATTACTCAACCATGTGTGAATGAAACAAAACACAGCTCCAGGTATGTTTTTGAGGAAGTAACAACATTATAACATGGCTTAAAGCTCACAAGAGTCAATTTTGTGCAATATTGGACCTTTAAAACTCTGACCCATGTTTTATAAAACTTAACTGTGTAATATGTTGCATAATTATGTTTAATTTACAACACAGCATAACCTATTCAGTGTTTGGGTTAGAACCTATATGGGAACCTAATATTTCCCGAACATGGGGATAGGGGATAGGTTGAAAACTGAGATTTTCAGAGCACTCAAGCCTCGAATACAGGAAAACTCAAACATGCATGACTCAATCAAAATACAACTTACCTACCAGTGGCCAACGTGATACAGACTTGGAGAACAGTGAGGTGAGGTAATACATAAAGCTCTATATGATGGAAAATATAAGACATTTTGTAAGAACACATGTTTCTAATAATGTCCTGCCCAAATCTGGAACTATAAAACCATCGTGTACTCCCACACAGAAATAATGTGTGACAAATCTTACTTTATAAAATCTTAAATATTTTCCAAGATTGTGCAACAAACTTTGTTATTCAACAAAAAAAAAGTGAGTTATGAGTTTGTCAGTGAATAAGCCCAGTTTGAATCAGGCCAGATGTAATACATGCATGTTTCTTTTTTGGCTAAATTTGAGATATATTTTGTGATTTCTTTAGAACAAAAGATTACACCATCACTCACACAATTCCATTATGGTTGGACAAATAATAATGCAGTTATGATGTTTTTCAAGGTATTGTTTTGAGCAATAAAAAGACCTGCAATTGAATAAATGTTGCCATGTTGAGCATTCCAGGCAAAGCAGTAACATCTTCACGGAGACAAGTAGAAAAAGTTACATAGTGCACCTTTGACACAAATTTCTAGACTGAGTTTGTAGATGAATTAAAATTTAGACCCTTTTCGATTTGAATAAAAACGTATTTAAACCAATATAAAAGAAAAAAATATTTAATAATTTCATTTCATTTCACTTTCAAATTGGTAATATGAAAACAATATAAAATGTAGAATGCCAGAATTTCAGTTACCTTTGAAAGTCATTCTCTGGTTCTGCCCACTAGTGTCACTCTGGGCTGTCACAGCTTGGGCGAATTAGTGCCATTTTGGATCTATCAAACGTCTTTTCCACAGCTTTTCACAGATTTTATAATGGTCAGAGACAGTTACCTAAGCACTAAAAGCTCAAAATCACCTCAGTGCTACATTACAGACACATACAAGCCATGTTTCAGTTGTCAGAAGATTTCTTAGAGTCCATTATGTTTGACCTGTGTGCTATTCATATTACTGTGTTTACCTGCACAGGGAGGTCTGAGTGCACAGAACAACCAAATTCAAATCATGTATTTGTTCATTTATTTAAAAAGGGACAATGTATAATTAGAACATAACAACACATGTTGCCATTTGATGCGTTATACCAGCATTAGACATAAGTTAATTTACATCACTGTTGTCCCAGCCTACAGCAGGCCAAAGAACCAAATAATTAATAGCAAATGGGGGTGTCATTAGTACTAATTTAGCCTTGGCAATAAACATTGCAGTTAAAATTGCTAACAGCTATCATATATATAACCTCACTTTTGGCAGACGGAGACAAGCAGCATCTCATGTTGAACATTTGATTGTGTAACACAGTTTATTTGTTCTACACTGCACAAATGTGCATCTTGAAGCTCCAGTAAATCTTGCATTTCACTTTAACATAGCATAGGTCTAGTGTATAGGTGCTGGTACTAACTTTAAGTTATATTGGTAAAACTTTATAATAATAAAGTTAAATGATAATAAATAATAACTACACTACACCAATAACTAACTAACTACAATAACTACACCTAATTAGCATTAATAAAGCATGAACAAAGACCTCATTTATGATGAACAAATGTTTCTTAATGAGAGGGTATTATGCAAAATGAACTTTTGGAGCTTTCTACCATGTTATAATGTTGTTCCCTTGTTGTTGTGTTTTGTTTTTTTTACAGTTTTTGTACAGGTACATTTGACAGAAATAAGGGGTACAGAAAAGAGAATAGCAAAATAAAAATAAATAAATAAAAATTAAAAAAAAAACAGCAACAAAACATAGAAGAACATAACATAGCGATCTCAACATAAATAGTGCTCCTTGTGTACCCCAAAAGTTATCACCGGGGGTGTGTCAAAACCTGAAACTGATTTTAATAGCACTTCTTGCCTTCAATAAAATGCATTGAACTTCTTTACTCCTAAGTGGAAAAGCAGAGGGTGGGTCTCTGCTGCAACACTAAGCTTTTTTATATGCTCTGATCCAGGGATGAATTACTGTTGCCTGTTTAAATACACTTTATTTAACCTGCAAATCCTGAAACACCACTCCTGTCCAACAGTAGTTCAAAAGCCTGACTAAAGCACAATCTGTGAGCTTTAATGTGAGGCTCTGTCTGTACCACACATAATGGATGCTCTGCTCCTGTCAGCAGAGATAGTGCAGTGTCTCCTCACATGGTTAAACCTGGGATGAGAGAGAAGACCATCACATACACTGCCAGTCAAAAGTTTGGACCCTTTCTTCATGTATGTTTCTTCCAGGATTATTTACGTTGCAGATTCTCACTGAAGACATCATAACTACGAATGGGCACATATGGACATGTAGGAAACAAAAAAAATAAACTAAAAATAACTCTAATCTTGTTTTAGATTTTTAAAAATGACCACCCTTTGCTTTGACTATGAAGCTCACTGAGAGAAGACCAAGGGTTTGCAGCGCTGTCAACAAAGCAAAGGGTGGCTAAAGTGTGTTAAGTGATAAACTTGAAGAGAAAATTTTGAAAAAGGGCTGACCAGGCTCACGGGGAATCACACCCACAACCTCAACCAACACCACAATGCTCTCTATATAGTATTTGCTGCTTTCTATTGCGAAAACATCATCGTAAAGTGGTACTAAACACTTTTGTTTCTATACTAAACTGTGTATACGGTGTTTTAATAGCATTATCTACTGTTCATTTTTTTAGTGCAAACTAGGTCAAGTTGCAGCTTTCTGGTCAAAAACGTCTTTTAGGGGAGTTTGAAGTGTGGATCGTCCAATGACACTCTTCTTATACCTCCAGATCCTCCTCTCTCTTATCTTTAGCCCTCCAGGTACTGCCCAGTTTAGCAGCTCTATTTGAAATATGGTTGTGGGCGTAGTTTAGTTGTTTAGTCCCACTTTAAAACTGGTGTTAAGTTTAATGCAACACTGTAGAACATTTCTAGCAAAGCAATACATTCTCCATGCAGATAAGTGGTGACCTTCCGCCAGACAAAAAAAAAAGCTATATAGTGCAACTTTAAATGACCAAAAACAGTGCCAGAGGGATGGTATTGTTGTGCTTGGGTCAGCTGCACAGACCCAACGTGGTGGATCAGCCTGGACACCTCGGGGTATAAATCCTCATTGATTAGTGTGGCTAATTAGCTTGGCCGCAGAGACAGAGTGAGTGAAAGGCTGTATAGATCGGGCTTGTAGCTGTTACTCAGAACAAGCACAAACACAGTGGCATAGCGCCGTCCACTGATAAGGCGCTGACAAGTACCGCTAACACAAAGACGGAGAGGACCACACAATACGCATCAAGTTCTGTACAGAAAAGTGTTTTTCTAAGACCCGTGTAAGAAATATTTTAGATTTATATAACTGTCAAACAAATCGTGTTTAAAATGAAGAATAGGTTTTGCGCTTGTGGAGTCAAAAATGAACAGAAAGTGATTTTTGTGAGATATGGTAATTTGAGTTTTGAAATTTTTGATCGTATTATTGAGGAAGAAGTTGAATTGAAATTTTGTAATGAAATCATTTATAAAAAGGCCAGAATGAAACTCAAAAGTCCCATCACTTCGAAGGCGACAGCGTTTCCAGAAGTTAAATTTCCCATTTGCTCTCCGCGTAGACTTTTGGAAAAAATCAAGTCCAAATAACACATTTAAAAAAATAAATAAAAATCTGCAAAATGTTTTAATAACTTATTAGTATGTGTAAGTGTAGTAAGTGTCAGAAACGGATTTTAAATAAACTTATAGGCCTTGTTTTCATAAGTTACCACATAACCCTGAGCAAGCTTTCAAACATTCAACATTTTATTTTATTTCATGGGAAGTCTATGGGGAAAAAATGAACGGTAAATGTTCTTCCGGAACCAAGCGGTGGGCGGTCGCTGTTGAGCATCCATAAGTGGTTTTCCTCTCACTCTGTTTGGGCATCTAAGGAACCACATTACTATTATCAGATATCAGTCCCTGAGGATTTCCTTCACTCCCATGTTGCAGTATATCCTCCCTTTTGTATTCTGGTGGGTCACGTTGAATCCTATCAGACTATCCCTGTAGACAATCGCCATCTGGGAGCTCTGCAAACACTTGGAATGGGATGTCTTATCTTTGCACAGGCGAATACTATTCCAATGTCACTCTTTATTCTTCACTATGCAGGCATCTGGTCTCCTGCGCAACCCTTTGACAAACACGGTCAGAAGTTTGACTTTCATGTTAAAAATCTATATTAAAATCATATTGCTTTTAAATGTGAAATACAAATCATAAAACATTGCCTCATTTCTACATCACATGTCAAGAAGAAAAGAGCATATATACATACAGGAATGTGGGGCCTGGGGATCATTAAGAAGTTCTCGATACAGTGCACTTTTGATTTGATGCAATTCACTGCGATATATTTCAAATAGATTCAGTACGGTTCAGTAAAAATATAAAAGCTTTTGGCCCCTTACTTAATGCTCAACCCCATTTTCACAAAAAACAAAACATTAATGGTGCATTTATCTTCCGTTTATTGAAGATGAATGAATTTAAAGTGCATTTTGTTTAGTGCATGTTACTGATTAGAAGAATACACAAAACTGTTGCACTGGTCATCGCTTATTCATCCTTAGCTTATATGAGCTCAACACTTACTTGTACAAAGGGACATCTGCAGTTTAACTGTTCTAAAGGCTCACAGCATAACTACTAAAACATGGCTGTGATACTAAAAGTCTGTTAAACCACTACGTGCAAAGTTAATATGAAACACCCAATGTAATGATCAAAATAGTGAGTATGTCAAATGTATTTTATAAACACGCTTGATTCCTCTAAACAAACAACTAAATTGTAGTGTCACAAGGGTCATAAAATAATTTGGTAAAATGAAAAAAATAAAATAAAACAGAAGAAAAATACTCTTCGCAATGTATCGATATAGCAGCCCACAATATCGATACTGTATCATCTGTTTATCTGTTTAACACACCCAGAGTTTGGAGTGTGAAAAGTATTTTGATATATGTATTTATTTATTTTTGAATCCAGTACTATCAGAAATACAGGTTGTTTCAATTCATTTAACATCAAGTTGAGTATGAAGATAAATATTGAAAATTGAAATGTTCTCATCTTGTATAGTTTATTCTGCATTAATCTGTGAATGTATATAAACAGAAATAATGTAGATCTGGTTAATTAACACTTCATTATTTCTGTCAGGAGCAGAGCAGCTGGGGACCCATCTCTAGATCTTGAGCTAGTATTTGGTCAGGACTACCTTAGGTCCAGGATTTGACAGAGGGAAATACGTAGTCAGATTTTGAGGCAGTGACAAATGGGAGCTCGTCCAGCAAGATTAATTAACAATTTTATGTTTTTTTTTAAATCTAAAACTTTGGATAATGAATGCAGTTTTGAATATTCTTTTAAAATTAACTTGAGTTTATTTCTTAAGGGGAAACACTTGCTTTAATATTTAATTTAATCAACTTGCAGCCATATCGTCATATGGGACATTGTTTGCCTGGGATATGCACTTCTTCATTACATTATGAAAATGTGAGTCTGGTCCCCGGGGAATCTCCCCGTTTGCAGACGAGCGTGACTGACAGGTGGATTAGCCAGTTGGGGACACACATAGTCCGTCCATATCAGAAAAAACAGTGGGAAAAAATATATATCACAGGGGACTGATTTCTGTAGAATCAATGAGTAAAGCACTAAACTGTTAATCTGAGGTGAGATAAATTTGATTTTATTTGTAAATCATAAGTGACCAGTGAATCATAGGTGGCCAATTCGTTTCACATGGATCATTGAAATAAACAAATCTGATTGCATGATTACGTTTGGCCGGGTTTGTCCGGGTTTGGGACGCAGAAGAGGGCGTGGTGACTGAAATTACAATGTCCTTGCCTGGCGAATCCAGACTGATATCCCTCCGTATAAAATACAAAGACTGTTCACTCAAAATGCATTTTCTTTAAAGTCTTTCCGTTAAAGTCTTAACTCCAAAAAATTACGCAAAATTAGATGTTTTAGGCACTTTTTTCAGTGAGATTTTGTTTACTCAGATACTAACATTACATGATTAAAAACTTGTAATACATTTATTCTTACTTTTATGTAAGTAAACTACAGAAGTATCAAATTTATGTCTCAAAATTTTTGATTTTTTCCTATTTACCTGCAATGTCTCGCCTTAAGATCCATGTCATGAAAATACATACAAACACAATGATTAACAAATAAAATATGAACCTGCAACTACATTTAAAGAGGGGTAGTTTACTTCTATTTATGAGTATTAACTGCTAACACGTAACATATTTAGATCGCCATGTTACCCTTTATTCTTTTCAAATCGCTATATTCACCGAAAACAACATATTTTCAACATGTTTTTTATAAGTTTTACTTTCATTTTTGATGCTCCGAGTCTCCCCTCCCTTTGCTCTCCACGCTAAGTCACTCCCCCTTCAGAGCGACATTACAACACAATCAGCGTGCATCTACTACTGTAACTACTACTGCATATTACATCAGGTTTGTGTAGTTATTGTGTATTGTTTTGTATCCTGCTTTTGTGAAAATTGCAGTGAGGGAACATGGATGACGTAGAGGATCGTACAGCTAACCATAAGGAGGGTTCGAACAGGGCCCGAGAGAGATCACTAGATTACTCAAACATGCATGGATGACGTTTAAAACAACTTCAGGCGTGTTTTTGATGAGGGAACATTAGGACATGGTACAAAGCTCTAAATGTCAATTTTGCATAATGCCCCTTCTTTAAGATTGTTTAAAAAAATACACAAAAATGCGTGATTAACCGTACAATCAAAATATTAACCTGCAGCTACATTCAACAAGTTGGCAAAGACAAACGCTGTTATCTTTTCCAAAACCCACACAAATCCAAATGTCCCCGTTCACCCCCTGCGCGTTTCATAGCCTCAAAGTTATCTTCCCTCTCTGTTTTATGATGTAAATGAGCACGCAGTCATGTATGCAGCTCTTCGTAGAATGGGCTCATTGTACCAAACGCCCCAACCCTCGCGCAGTCTGCTTGGGTGGCTGTATTCTTCTCCCCAAAAGCTAATATCAGGTTTTATGTAGAAGGCCCTATCTACCTCCCGGGCCACACAGGACACACCATAAAGAGGTAACTGAAAGCTTATCGGTCAGAATCAGGCTGGGTGAATGTGTGTCGCTCAAGTGTGCGGTATTGTCATATTTCTATAGTGTAATGTGATTAGATGCGCGCTTACTTTATCTGCGTACGGTGCGTAGTCCTTCATTTTCGAGAGCGTGTTACTGAGAATGTGAGCGTCGGGCCTATTATGAGCAGGCAGCTTGGCGTGGCCGATACAGGGAAATGCATTTTGACGGTCTTTGTGAGGAGCAGTGAATGCCCCACAATGGTTGATTCCTGCCATGCTTTGTGGTCGGTTCCAAAGATGTGAACTACAAGGTTGTGTGTGTGTGTGTGTGTGTGCTCTAGTTTTGAAGTGTAGAGGACAAGTTTATTATTGAGGTTGTATTTTCAATCTATGGAAATGGACTTTTGTGAGATTTTTTTCTGTGTTATAACTGTCGCCCCATCGGTAACTTAACAAGTTGTATTTTGATTTATTAAAGAGGGGGTGTAACACTTATTGGAATTAACTGCTAACACGTAACAGAGATCACCGTGTTACCTTTTATTGTTTTGAACATGCTATATTCACAGAAAAAAAAAAAAAAAGTATGACAGTGTTTAATATAAGTATCACTTCTCTCAACAAGTGATTACTCCAAACATTTCGACTGTGCAATTTCATTCTTGAACTTCAAATTATAAATCAGATGTTGCGTAGTTCATTCCTATAATGTATTGAGGTTTTTGGCCAATGTTTTTAAGTGCAGTAGTAATCTGATTTTAACTCAACTTCAATCTTCTGTGGACACACCTCCAAAGGCCAGTGCGCATCTCTTTGTCGAGCTTCTCCTTTACATTCAAAAGCGGTGAAATATCAGAATGCACCAGATTGAACTGTGTTAGTTCTAGTAGATTGTTCTGCACTGGGGCCATGCTTGAGAAGTTTTCCATTAGAATACAAAGTGAAGTGGACTCATCGGTCTCAGTTGCATTTAAGTCTATAGAACACATCTGCACTTTACAATGGACACGTGATTCTACAGTCACTGGGGAGTTACAGTAATCACTATATTTTTTAAAGTTATGTTAAAGTTATGTTTACTTTATTGTTGTGTTTATTGTTTTGGCTCATTTAGATGGACAGCGTAGCCAAAAATGTACTCACATACTATTACTTCAATATAACATTACTCAATTACAAGTAATTAGTACCCCGTGAAATTACTCACGAGTAAAAAGTAAGAGTAAAAAGTAATTCAGGAAAGTACGACTCAGGCACAAGTATTATAAGAATAACTGTCTGAATAATGTGTTATATAACTGGATATGTGAACACAACATTGCATCATTCATTTTTTTTTCAAATGACAGACACACAAATGAGACAAACTAAATCATATCTGAAGCAGCGAGTTGAGAGGAATTTTACACAAGCAAGAGTACTATTACACTGTAAAATATTTTATTCAAGTAAGAGCACTGTTACACTGTCAAATATATACAGTTTCATTGTATGATATATTACTCAAGTTAGACTGAAAGTACAGAGTCTGAAAACTACTCAAATGACTCAAGTAAATGTACTTGAGTAAATGCAACTGAGTACTACCCACTTCTGCTCATTTACTTTTGTAGCGCACCCCAAAACATTCAGGAGTAAACACTTTATCCTGTTAACCCCTGTGTCACTCCTCATCATCATTTTTACTGGCCCAAAGGCTTTATCGACAGGACAGCTATAGCGTCGAAATAGGGAGAGACTAGAGACATTTAGCGAATGGTTGAGGTTAGGAATGTGCAACGCCTTAAACCACTACACTGCATATGAGCACATTATATGTGTAATTTAATGGCTCCATGTGAAAGCTTTTTATGCATTTGACCCATTCATCAATCAAAGTCTCCACAGGACCACAAACCTGGGACCTTATACTATCCCTGATCATTAGGGAACTGTGCCATTTAATATTTTTTTTATATCAACATTTTATGTTTGGCCAATGTCTGAATATTGTTTTGCAATGTACTTACTTTACTTTATTGTCAAAGTTTTCTGTGACCTCAACATCTTTGGTTAGGGTTCTTCATCCCAGTCAGGAGTAGTTTACCATCTCCAGATCTGAGACATGTTCTTCCTCAGTTCTGGTTGTCTCTGTCAACAGCAGGTCAAAGAACCCAGTAGGTGCAAACGAGGGCTACGAGACGTTCAGGGGCGTCTAGTAATATAGCATTAGCACTAAAACTTTACAGCTATAGTTGCTAATAAAAATGACCATCATACATACATCACCTACACTTTTAGCAGCAATAGATAAGCGACATCTCATTTACGTTGAGCATTTGATTTTCAGACCTGCCACGAACTGCGTTACCCGCAAATGATTTGCTCTCCGCAGCACAAATAAACACACCGAAGCTCTGGTTTTCTCTTTAACGTAGCGAACCAAAACAATGATCATCGCTGCTGATCTAAAACAAGTGAGTAATCGTCCCAACACACGTCTTATATTTGCCTGTCTTTTTCTTACCTTGTGCAGTTGAGCGCCTCTCCTAGTGTAAATCGGACTGCGCCGTAAGATGCAGCAAGTATCTGAGTTTGTACCGGCTTTTCCAGATGTGTTATTGGGATCTTTGAAGTTCAATTCACGTCACTTCAGTCATAGTTCCCGGGTTGCATTTGGATAAATCAGTTTAAATTGGACTAGGTCAGTTCTCCGGCTTTCCTGGCATGTAAACGTGGTGATTGAACCTCCTCCCTCCTGCGCCCGCACCCCACATGCCATCCCTCTTGTCGATGCCTTTCTGCTGTTACCTCCCGTGTCTGCTCCTTACTTCACTCTGGCACGTGTTATAGTCAAAACAGTAAAATCTGCTGCTGAGGAGTTACGGTGAAGGGAGAGGAGTCGGGTCCTGTCTCTGCCTGATTAAAACATTCATCAGGCCTGACTCTGCCGTGGCTGCATTGATTCCACAGGCCTGTGCACATGGAGCAGGTGCAGGAAGAGCCCCTGACTTAAAGGTCCTAGATTACACAAAATTGACTCTTGTGAGCTTTAAGGGATGTTAGAATATTATTACCGCCTCAAAAACATACCTGTATTTGCGTTTTGTTTCATTCACACACGTCTGAGTAATCCTTTATTTAAAGCCTGTCTACATCGCCAAAGCTCAAAATGCGCTGTTCCACCTTGTGATGTCATGTAGTGGTAGTTTTCGAGTTAACTCCTTTTACCTTTTGCTTTGTAGAGATTGACAGTTCCAGGGTTGAAGGTGTATGGAGTTTAAAAACACAGTGGAGCATGTCCTGTATGTACATGACATCACAAGGTGGAACAGAGTGTTTTCTGTTTGAGAGAAGAGCTCAGCCTAAATGTGCAGGATTTCTGTATTAATCATGTGTGAATAAAACAAAACAGAACTCCAGGTATGTTTTTGATGAGGAAACAACATTATAACACAGATCAGAAAATAGTGTAATATGGGTCCTTTAAATCTAATTATTCTCATTATTATTTTTTGTCAGATAAAATAAAAATATGTGCAATTAAAACTGGGTCTACTTAAGCCTGGCCTCCAAGCCTACATGCTTTTCCTATACTTTGCAAAACTGTTTAGTCTGGAACCATATCCTTTCTCCATAAATTCAGATCAGGTCCGTTTGGTCAAAACAAACATAGTGGCTTATGAGTAAAAAAACAAAACTAAAACTAAACTGTTACTACTCTCAGGTAAAATAAGTTATATATTTGGTATATTTTTGTTCTGAATGATACAAGAATTTTTGCCACGAGATGTCTGAGATGATTTGACACGTGATACAAATTAGCGGCTGTGATTGGACCGTCCCAAAATTAGACAGCTGTCCGATGCTGTGGTCTGGTTCCAGATCCTCCTGCATTCATACTGAAAGCAGGAGGGACTGGCTCACCAGGCTACCCTCTCTTTGGGTGGTGGTGGCATTATAGTGGGGTTGTGTGGAAATGGCTATGAATTCAAAATGATCAATTTTCAGTTTAGAATGAAGTAGCTGCACTCTTTTGCCAACAACTTTCAAAGGACATAGACATAGCTGTATTGTTATTGGGCTTTAAACATGCTCTTGAGTAACTATCTCATGTTTTAGAATTTAAAATGATTTACCTGTGACATAACAATCCTGGGAAAATCATAATCAAGGCACAGAAGTTGATAAACAAGAGTCATGAAACAGCCATGCATTAAGCTAAATACTACTCCAGGTACAGGACAATGTTATAACATGGTTAAAAGCTTCATGTAACTTTTCTGGTGCGTTCGCCACTTACTTGTCTTAATGGAAGTGTTATTGCTTTGCCTGAAATGTTCTATATTTGGCATTAAACCCATCTATCCAATATTTAGTCGAGTCTAGGTGCTTTTATTGCTCGAAAAACACCTTAAAAACACGCATTTGTCCAGTGAGCGGGGTTGCCTCACCACAGATTTGAAAAGTGGGCCTAGTTTCCTGTTTGTCTCCACAGAGAGAAATAGTTTTAATACTGCACTATGAACATTCCAGGCAAAGCAATAACATCTCCATTAAAACAAGCAGGTGGCAGAACCTTCACTTGAAAAGTTATACTGTATAGTGCTCCTTTAAAGAGCACATATATTTTTAGTGTTTAACAATGTTACAACAGAGATAATGCATCTTTAAAGAGGGGGTATTATGTAAAATAATTTTTTGAGCTTTCTACCATGTTATAACATTGTTCCTTCATTAAAAACATGCCTGAAGAGATTTTAGATGTCATCCGTGCATGTTTGAGTGTTCTAACGATCTCTCCCAGGCCCTATTCAAACCCTCCTTACAGTTAGCTGTAAGATTCTATGTAATGCTCAGCCCACAAACCTACGTCATCCATGCTCATACGTGACGATTCTCCATAAATATACAAAAAAACACGATACAAAACTGTTCACACCGGATGTGATGTGCTGTAGTTTCATTAGCGCTTTGAAGGAGGAGTGATTTAGTGTGGGGAGGACTCAGAGCGCCAAAAACAAAAGTAAAACTTTGAACATGTTTATAGATTGTTTTAACATCCACCTATAAAGTTACATAGTGCAGCTTTAATGCAGCATGGACAACTTCACACAAGGTTCTTTGCTCGAAATTGTAAAAGGTGCTAACATTATTGAATGACAGTGTCCTTAAATTATTTCAAAAATCACTACTTATTGTGCTTATTTCTGTTTATAATATATGACACCCGTGGATCATTATGTTATAATTCGCACATTTTAAATCGCAGTATTCATCTAAAACAACTTAGTAAAAGAAACAAAATTGGAGAACGAAGTACAGAGCAGTGGGTGTACACAGGTGGCGGTGAAAGCGGGAGTTGATCGGCAATATGGCATTTTGAAAATAAGCAATTAAAGATTGCTCAAACATGCACGAATCACTCCAAATACAACTTTGAGAGGGTAAATGAGAAGAAGAAACAACTATAACATGGTTAAAAGCTCTGAAAAGTCGATTTTTTAAGCTTTATGATCATTTGGCCATTAATACCAACTTGGATACTTGGATAAATACTCAAAGTGGTATCTCTCCTCAGTTACTCCTCATGAGCAGTTAAACTAAAAGACTTCTCCAACATTATGAAATAGATCTACACTCCCCCCCCCCGCTCTCCCGCACCATGCACACAAATGTTTTCATATTAACCCAAGTGCAGCACTGACAAATGAAGTGAATTCCGCAGTTCTGTTTGATAAAGAGATCCGGTCCGTGTAATAAAATGCGCCGATTTAAACTCCAGTGGAATGTGATTGTAGTGATAAGGCCCGGGCTGTTCCCATGGGTGCTGTTTGTCTTAAAGGTGGGGAGGGTCAGGTCAGGATGCAAAAGTACTTTCTACGATATAAGAACCCGGTAAACAGTTTGTGCAGGCCGATGTAATAGACCCTGTGTTCAATCAAATGACAATCATGCATCACCTCCACTGCCGCACGTAACTGAGTATCATTCCAGCCACGAGTCACTGAGTACAGCAGTCCCAATTATCATAATGCACAATTGTCTCACTTCTGTCTCTACAAACACACGACCCTGTGTTCAATCAAATGACAATCATATATCACCACCTATTGTATATATATAAAAAATAAATGAATAGATAAAAGAACGCTACGTGAGTACAGCAGTCCCAATTATCATAATGCACAATTGTCTCACTTCTGTCTCTACAAACACACGTAACAGCACAGTATTGCCTGCTCTGATTGGCCAGAGCTCAGAGAATATGCAAATTGTGGTTTAAAACAACAAAATTCCACTTTAAACTGTTTAATTAATAGTAAGGTATTGTATATATTTTGAAAAAAATGAAAAAAATGAAAAAAACGCTACCAAAATTCCACCAAAAGTAGCTTGTAACTAGCTATAGAGATGCTCTTGATGTGGAGGAGAAGCGGCTCTAGTCCGAGCTCCTCTCCCGTGACTCAGCGCAGTATCGAGAAGCTCCGAAGCCATTTTTAAAATTTGTTTCATAAGGCAAGGCAAGTTTATTTGTATTGCACAATTCGTACACAAAGTGAAACCTAAAGGTGTTGCATTTCTTGGTCTCCTGCACATTTTAAAGGAGATTATGCAAAACCAACTTTTCAGACCTTTTTACCATGTTATACTGTTTCTCTTGTTGTGTTTAGAGTGATTCATGCGCGTTTGAGTAGGACAGGCCGACAGCATGCGACGCTTTGGGGTTATGAAGCCACAATAAGGCGTATTCTGTCCAGTTTGTTCAGATCCATGTGATTTTCTGATCACACGTTCACATTTTCCACCGTTCCACAGGTATGTTAACATTCCAAAAGTATTCTAGTAATTCTGAGCAAACCTGGCATGTTGCGCAGAGCTGAGCCTGGATGGTGCACGG
>KN485457.1:5156-18067 GCA_000787095.1 Periophthalmodon schlosseri | reverse complement strand
GGAAAGAGAGAAGAGAAAGGCAGCTAGATGTACTGAAGATGTCAGGATTGCATAGGGTGACAGGAGGGAGAGGGAGAGACAGAGAGAGAGAGGGGAGAGGTGGGTGAAAAGAGAGAGAAAAGAGGAGAGACTGCTGCAGGTGCGCTCAGCCAGGCAGAGAGTGAGAAGATAGAAGGGGGAGAGAGAGAGCAGGTGTAGGATCAGTAAGAATTGAAAAAGAGGGAGTGACATGAGCGATGGAGTGAGAGAAGAGGAAGGAGGAGAGACAGCTATAGTTGTACTCTGTCAGGTTTAGAGAGGGTGACAAGAGAGAGGGAGATTAAGAGTGGGATATAGGAGAGAAATGCGAGGAATAGGGAAAGACAATAAGGCGAGAGAGGAGAGAGGGAGAGAGAGAGATATATTGGAGGGAGAGGCGGCCTTAACTAACTGAGAGGAAGATGAAAAGACAGAGAAAAGGAGGAGTGGGAAGTGAGTCTGTTCATTAGAATGCATTGTCCCAATCAAATAAATAAATAAATAATATGTGTTACAACAATTAGCAACAGCTCTTCACCAGTCAGACAAAACTATCGTTAGGGTTATTGTTTATATTTTGAAATATGAAATAAATCTATTTTTTTTAGGAATGTTTTATTTCAGTATTTGGGCTGTACAGAAGTTTAATCGCCAAGTGTAAAAGGATCTAAATCATGGCCGATTCAGCACACAAATCGCCCAAGTCGTGTTTTTAACGCAGAATGACTGTATGTTTTTAACTACTGATACTTTTAACTATTACTTTTTACTTTTTAACTATTGATACTTGATATTTGATACTAATGTCATCAAAATTCACTGGGGGAGTGATACTAACTGGAGGCTCTGTTAGACTTAAATCTGAGCTTTATTTTAACACAACCTGACCATAATTGACGTAGTTGGAACTACAGGTTCTGAGCTGATTTGTGTTGTTAAATGTCTGTTGTTCTGTTGTTGCTAGCTAGCATTAGCCAGCAGGTTTTCCGTTAGTCACGCTCACCTTTTTGTTGAAGATCAAATACCTAAACAGGACCACGGATGCTGGTATTCATCGCAGGCTTCTGAAAATGTGTTGTTTAAATCCATTTTGGGTTTTTTCTTTCGTGTGCATCGTCACCATGGTAACTGCTGAACATTCCGCCATTGACACACATGCAGAACACTCCCGGCATGGTGTCACTGCAAAGTATCACTTGTTGACAACTCTAATACAACTCGCCATGACAGTGCAAAGAACACTTTTAACGTATTTCCCCAAAAACCTCGAAAAATGTCCAATTATGCAATGAGGCAAGGATCAGAGAGAGAGAGAGACAGCAGCTATAGCACAAACCTGAGAGGTGTATTCACTGCTCTCACAGAAGAGAGCACAACCACTGGAGCGTGTAATCCACTCTACGCAACACATTAGGATTATGTTAGATCACTGGGAGCGGGATTCGAACCTCCAACCTTTAGATCAGAGGACGAGCGCTCTATTAACTGAGCAAACGGCAAACTGACAAACTGTCTCACCACAAGATACAATGTTACATGTGTCAGTATTTCTTAATTTCTTAAAGCCAATCTTTCCAGCCATTGTCCCATGTGTAAAGGTCATTCACACGTTTAACACTGCGTCCTCTGTTCCACTTTGTGATGTCATGTGATAATACAGGAAGTGCTCCCCTGTGTTTTTAAAGTCCATGCACCTTCACTACGATCATTTCGATGATGATTTCAGCCGTGGAACTGCCAACCTCTACTGAACTAAATGTAAAAGGTAACTGTTAACTTGAAAACTACCACTACATGACATCACAAGGTGGAGCAGAGCGTCGGAGATGCAGACAGACTAATAACAAAGCATTGCTCAAACATGTGTGAATGAAAAAAGTCAGTTTTGTGTAATATTGGACCTTTAAAACTGTTAGCTACAAAACAAAATCCCACTTCCTTCCCCATGAAACTTTTGCACACATTTGGCAGAGCAGAGGTACAAGAGGAACTTGGAGAGGATCAGATGAAGATTATTTCATGAGATCATTTGTGCGTGATATGAGCCTCGGGCAGTAGACATGGCGACGTTTTTTCTGGTGCCATATTCGAACAGCCCCGCGCAAGTACGAGTGTCACTGTCCCATCGGCAACAAGTGGTGCAAAACAAAAGACGGTTATCACATCTTTACTCTAACGTGATGATGAACTAAATAATAACTCAATCCTTTTGAAACTTTGCCCAAACATTACTCACATAATAATGAAACATGTGAATTGTTTTACATAATTGAACATTTAAAGCTATTGTCCGTAAGTTTGTTTGATTTTGTGTTACCAGTAGATTGCAGCTGTGAAAACTGATCCCCCTACCCCCTCACCTGGCCCCTCCCCCTCACCTAACCCCTCCCCTCACCTGTGCTCTCTGGTCTTCTTGTGTCAGGCCGAAGCTGGTACATTGCCAGACTGCAGTAGCGCACGTAGCGTCTAGCGGCGATAAGTGAGAATACAATAGGGACGGATCGGGCAACCTAATTAACTAGTAGCTTTAAAGCCCCACATGTAACGTTTTGCCAAAAAAGGCTAAACTAAAAACTTAAAAACCTAAATTTTGGCTTGAAGGAGTTGCATCCTTCCTTATATTGCACAGTATGGCATAAAAGTGATTCTTACCATAGCTCCAAGGCTGGGAGTAGGGCCACGAGCACCTCCTTTAGGGTCCCGCAATCAGTAGAATACAGTGCATTTAAGATTGGCCACCGGCTTAGTTTGTACAGAAAAAGTCGGGCGCCAAGATCGAAAAGGTTCCGAACCCCTGACATAAAACATTATTCCACAGTGTGGTTCTAACTTTCTATTTCCATGGAATCATACAGGTAACGTGCCACCTCCAGAAAGTTACGGTGTTGCTTTTTCCGAGTATTTACCAGCCTATAAGCTACATACATCGGGATTCTAGTTTATTCCTTGAAAACTACAGTGTTGATCTAAAAAGGATTAATAATAAAAAAAAACCCAAACAACCAAACAGAACTGCAAAGCCCCACCTCCGCCACAAGCAGCAGATTTTCGTTCATGTTTTATAGTCAAAAATGGCTGCGTGAAATCTTCAAACCCTCTATACATGAGCTGGCGTCTGTATTTTTTTATATAAATAAGTACAGAGCAGTGGGTGGAGATAGGTGGTAGGTGAAAACAGGAATTTTCTGACCACTCAAGTCAAGTCAAATGCATGACAATACAGGATTACACAAACATGCATGAATCACTCAAAATACAACTCTGAGTAAGATAATGATGAGAGAACACCATTATGAATATCTATTTCACAATTTTTTATGTGGAATTTTTTTATTCAATATGCCCCCTTTAATATCTAATGTTTAATATGTAAAGGGATGTGATCTGAAAATTAACATTTTTCATTTTTCAGGCTAAAATCTGAATAATGAAAAATGTTTTTTTTTGGTTTTTTTTTATTTCTTGTTTCATTTTGTTATATAAAGTACACATAAAAAAATATTCTACAGATATTGGCTCTAGAGTAAACAAAAGATTATTTAAAACTGGGTAAAACTTTGACTTCCTCATTGCTTTTGTGAAATAATAAAACATTATTAGGATAAATTATTTTTGTTTCCAGTTTAAAAAAAAAAAAAAAAAAGGACTTTCTGAGCCAAAACCTTAAAAAAGCTCTCCCTGAATGGTGCTTAAAAAAAATAAATAAATAAATAACTGAAACAACCAAAACTATTATCATTTCAATATCACCAGATGGCACATGCTAAACTGTTACACCACAGAATGAAAACTACACAAGCCAATATTTCTGAATTGCCAAAACTAGTCAACCATTTTCTCCAAACCCCAAAGCCTTATTAGCTACAAATGTGCTTTCCTCATTAAATTACCACAACAGCCTGCATTAGCATCCGCAGCTCTACACAATCAGACTAGCTAATTCCGCGCTAGCACGTGTGCGTTGTGAAGGACCCCGGGCGGTGAACATGTTGCTGTTGTTTGTGTTGTAAAGTTCCAGTCTGGTGCTTTCTCCTGGCTCGCTCCCATTGTAGAGATTAGATGCCGGTGTAGCGGGTGTGGGTGGGTTTGGCGATGTTGGACAGGTGGTGTGCTGCGGGCGTCACGGAGGAACACGAAGTTGTGAACGTGGCTGGAGCAGGGGTGTGAGAGGGGCTTGGAGCGCATGGTAGACTCAAGTACGTCCACAGGCTGTAGGTAGACGTGGACTAGTGGTGGTTTTGCAGATCAGTTTAGTTGAAAATGTGCATAAGTGACACTGTTTTGACCCATAACGTAAAGAAGACATTATAACCTATGACACTATGGATCATTATGTATAATTTGCTAATTTAAAATCACAATATCCATCTAAAACAACGACTTCCGCGTTAGAAAACTGTGGTGCCCGATGGGAGCAGACGTCGCTAGAAACGTCAGCTAGCTTTTTTTTCATTTGTACCAAAACGACTATGTGACGCCGCCGAATCAGTACAGAGCAGTGCCAGCGGCGGTGAAAATGTTGGCGATATGGCGTCTTGAAAATAAATGTTTAAAGATTACTCAAACATGCACGACGTCAGCTAGCTTTTTTTTCATTTGTACCAAAACGACTATGTGACGCCGCCGAATCAGTACAGAGCAGTGCCAGCGGCGGTGAAAATGTTGGCGATATGGCGTCTTGAAAATAAGTGTTTAAAGATTACTCAAACATGCACGAATCACTCCAGATACAACTTTGAGAGGGTAAATGAGAAGGGGAAACAACCATAACTTTGCTAAGAGCTCTGAAAAATCGATTTTGCTGAATAAGTCTGCTTTAGTTCAGTGGCTAACACTAATTCCTTGAAAAATGCATATAACTCATTCTGTATTAAAGGGGCAATGAGTAACTTTACTAATCCAAAGACATTCATTTTGTGTTCTTTTACTGTGTAGAACGTATTTAAGACAATAAGCAGAAGATGCAATTTACCTCTCATCTCCTACTTAGGCTCTTATTGTCTTAAAAATAAGAATTTATACTAAGTAACTTTTCTGGTGAAGGTTTTATCACCTGGAATGGCATGGACGGCATCATCTATCTCCATGGAGATGAGCTTGCTTTATTTATGTATTTATTAAAAGATAAAAGGTAGATAAAAGTTAAATGCCATAATGTGCTGCTTAGGAAAAAATGCAATATTTAAAATAGCTCAGTGGAAAATTATACAGTTCTTACTTTAGTGGCTG
This sequence comes from Periophthalmodon schlosseri, assembly GCA_000787095.1. Lineage (NCBI taxonomy): Eukaryota > Metazoa > Chordata > Actinopteri > Gobiiformes > Gobiidae > Periophthalmodon > Periophthalmodon schlosseri. The sequence goes on along the minus strand of KN485457.1, from coordinate 12,820 downwards.
CTAATTGTTTCATGGTTTTTAGTTTCCCCATCAATTCTAACACCGCTAGATCATGATTTTTTTTTTTTTAAAGTGTGAAAAATAAATGAAAATTTCAGACGTTCCTCCTCCTACACAGCTTCCAGTAAAATACATAAAAAATTAAAGTGCTGGTTCATTTTGGCCAAAAATCATACAGTATGGCACCAGTTCCTCGTCTCTGTAGATGCTGTTCATATGCCAAAATATTCTCCTGACTCATTCATTTGTTGTTTGGCTTTTCTTAAAGATCATTTGACTCATTTTCTAATTCTGCAAACTTTTGAGAGCACCAGGGATGTTTTCTTGGTCTTTGAACTAGACCCAGCCCAAGAACACAGTAGAAAAATCTACAAAGAATCTAAACTCTACCCTGCACCTTTGTTAACCGAAAAAGTATCTAGTGATGTTTACCGTTCCCTATATGCATTTGACAAATACAGGTTTTCATAGTTTGAAAATCAAATCTCTCCTAATCTAAAGCCCGGTGTCCTTCACAGTTTTAGTTCATCTTATAAGACTGTTGGATGTCACACTACACGACATGAAGAATTTAAATGGTAGAAATAGTGGAAAAATCAGGCTCTAGTCTCCATCTGGTAAAGTCACCGAGGTTGTACTGGTTAGATGAGGCTAGCGCTACATGCTAGTGGTGCTCTGGGGAGCGCTTGTACTTAAACCTGGTCACATGTTTGACAGAGATTGTTCCTAGACGCGGTGAAAGGAGCGACCAAAATGATTTATCTTTAAGGATTGTTTAACTTCCAAGGAAGGTTTTCAACACAATGAATGGTCATGACGCAGCAACCAAAGTCCAGTTCATTTATTGAGGGTTTCTGCAGTGGGGCATCAGGGAAGCCTCCTCACTGTGGGTTTGAGGAAGCCCTGTCAATATACCCACTACTGTGCCACCAAGATGGGATCTGGTGAAGGGCCAGCCCTAATCTAGCACAGTTAAGAAGAAGAAGAAACTAGAGGGAGTAGTGTCTGGGAGGCAGTTGAGCAGTGAAGCGGTGGTTATTCTGGGAAACACAAAGGAAAACAATTAGTGAAATCACAGTGAAATTATAATTACAGTAGAATTAAATCAAATCTGGATTGGCCTGTTGAGCAGAGCACCTCAGCCCTTCTCCCTCACACTCTCCTCTCCTCCATACTCATATCTCTCTTGTGTCTTACAGGCGCTGATGAGGGAGCGGCAGCAGATGGCAAGCCGCCCCTTCGCTTCGGTCGCTGTGGCGCTGGAGGTGGGCGAGGACCAGGAGGAGGTACAGGTCAGCACAGGGACGCACCCACGCTCAAAACAAACACACCCACTGCAAGAAAACACGGGCGACAACAAAGTCATAATCTTGAATTTTAAAACACTCTTTACGTTTTACATTAAAAAGTGCGATTTCTAGAGATATTCTACAAACAGGTATCCACACTTTTCCCTCTGTCTCCAGTTCCATGTTAGACAGTCAGACAGCACATAAGGCTAACGTTAATGCACGTATTTTCTTTAGATTATGGTAATCTAATTATGCAGTAATATAGAAGAAGACTTGCCACTTGAGGTACTGTTGTTGAAGGTAAAAGGTATTGAAACACAAGCCTGCCCATGTTCACTGCAGGCATTCACTGTGTTTACCTGCGCACCAAATAACTGGCCTAATCCAATTTAAAATGATTTTTCTAAATGCAATGTATGTAAACCCGGGACGTACGATTTGAGGTGTCGTGAATCGAATCTCAAAAATACCAATAACACATCTGGAGAAGCCGGATCTAACCTTCAGGGGGCGCTAAGCAGAAGGGGCCTCGCAACTTCAGTCCCACTCGGGCTAAACTATTGATTATTCACGTTCCACAACATCTGCACTAAATGTATCTGTAAATACCCACAGACAAAGAAGTACAAAGGCATTTGTAGAGGCTGAGAACACCAACAAACAAGCCAGAATACTTTTCAGATTATCAACCAGAGTGGGCAGAAGATGCTGAATATTTTAGACATAGGTCCTTTGAATTTGAATGTATTCCAATTGGCTAAGGTGTGATTAGATTTATTGATTCTGTATTATAAATGATGTGGTAGTGCCCTTCTAGCCCCCTGAACATGCTCTATGATATGAATACATCAGCATAACACTTTATGTATTCATTATAAATATTATAGGCTCACCATCATTATAATGCGACTAGGACCTATGCACTGCCATAGGAACTTTGGAAATGCAAGCGAAAAGAAGCTTCTCTCGTTATTAACAGCAACCTGAAAAAATATCACGGGGGCTAAAAAACATTGCAATTTCCGCAGAATCAATGAGCGAAGCACTAAACTCTGTTAATCTGAGGTGAGATACATTTGATTTTATTTGTAAATGCTAGCCACCCAATGAGCTCCTTCGTTTCACATGCATCACTGAAATAAACAAATCTGATAGCACGATCACATTTGGCCTGGATCGAGAAGCAGCAGAGGGCACGGGGACCAGACTGATATCCATCTGTGTACAAAATTGCAGAGAGATATCAGTCTAGATTTACCAGGCAATACATTTGCAGGTTTCTGCTCATACGAGTGTGTTCTGCCTCCAGTGGCCTCTGCAACTATTTGTAGTTGGTGACGTCACAAGAAACTGCCCTGATTACAGCCGAGCGTTTCTGATTACAAACACCTGGCTCCGGAGGCGGAGTTTGAAGTGTGGATATCTGTTAGACCAATCACACTGTCCCTTACACCTCCAGACCCCGCTCCGCCTCACTCCCCCCCTTTAGTCCTCCAGGTACGACCCGGTTTAGCAGCTCTACTTGAAATGTGGTTATGGGCGGAGTTTATGTGCTTAGTCACGCTCAGAACCCCAACATCCTTTACTACCTGTCAAACTACTGCCTTCTGAGAAAAATTACAGTTGTTTTAATCAAGATGTTATCGAACAGTAATTATTCTAATATAATTACCAAGCCGTGCCTTTATGATAATTCAAGCGATAGTGGGACCTCTTTTGACAAACATATAAAGTCCACAGACCCTCATGAGCTCATTCAGATGCTTTCACTACAAAGCTATTTGCGTACCATCATTTTGCCAAAATTAGCTTGTTTTTATATTTCGTACTTCCCATCATGCAGACAGTACGTGCCAAAAGGGTATAAATTTGCAGCAATAAACACATCCTTTTTCTGTAATATTTTATCACTAAGTGCTCCCAGCAGACCATGCTGCTTGTGTAGACGCTGGTGTTAGCACAGCCCGCGGTTCTGTTTGTTTGTGAAGGTGAGAGACAATGGGCCAGAACTGTGTCTACACTCAAGGTTAATGAGACGCCGCATCTGCCGCACAGGCTAAGACGCGGCTAGGCCGGCGCTAGCTCGGGCTTCGCTGTTCCGAGCATGCGCAGACGGAAAGGGGGAGGAGGGGGGTTGATTGCGCAGATAAAGTCATCATGGGCTCATTTCACGCTGTGTTCGGAGCGCAATGGAAGAACGAGACACCTGTAGCACAGCCTGATGTATGGCGGTGTGAAGGGTAAAATTCGGGAGGAGGTAAACAAACATGGCGGAGGAAAGATTAGATCATTTTTGTTTGAATTTAAGTAGGCTCAGATTGCAGCTTTGTGGCTAATAGGGATGTGACACTATCAAAATTTTGTGAGAACATTATTGTGGGAAGAAACATCACGATTTTACGATTATTCACAATCCATCTTGTACTGCTCCCAAGTGTACATGATAAAAAATAAATAATACAGTATGGTTTTATTATGGAAGCATGTCATTTGACTGCTGTCACTGGGTAAAACTCATCCACTCCACTATTCAAGACGAGGGAAGAGAGGAATCTATGTTTCTACTGTCACCTATAGTCATGAGCTTTGGGTCCTCACCAAAACAGTGGCCCGTGGAGCTTACTTCTGCAGTTGGGCGCACCCTTAGTGACAGAATGTGGAGCTTGGTTGCCAGGGATGAGCTCGGAGTATAGCCGCTGCTCCTCCATAAGTCATCCAAGGTTTTTCTCACTTGAATAGCGTTAACAATATGAATCATTATAATTTCTGTATTTCATCAGCCTCCTCTTGCCCTCTCCTCCATCTCTACATCTGTTCTTCATGTCACAGCTCCTCTCCTCCTCCACCGTCTTCATCGTAAATCCATAACTCCTCTTCGCCGTCCATAAAAGCAGCGCGACGCCTCGTAAAGCTGACGAATCCCCCAGAATCCCCCTCTCCTCTCCCCCGCTTTCACAACGCTACTCCGATCAGAACAGATCAATTTCATATCCGCACTTTTAATGAGGCATATTTATTCCTCGATTGCGGGCTTAACGTGCTGTGGGCGGGTGGGAGGGGTGGGAGGGGAGGTGGGAGGTTGTACGGATGGAAAGGCGAGGAATGGAGCAGATAAAGAATATTTACGAGCCTCGCGGGAGAACTGGCGTGTGTGGAGAACAGGGTATGTAGCTGTAGGCAGAACTGCAGGTTTCTAGGAGGTGATTTACAGGTAGAAAAGTGTGGGCTGCTCTCGCGGTGGTATAAGAATCCTGGAGTTTACATGTTCTTCCCGCGTATGGGTGGGCTTCTGCTACTTTCTCAGTTGCTCCTCAGTGACAGCACTGCACGGTTTCTGGCATAAATTTGCAATTACAATAATTAAACATTACAATAAAGGTAGCCCGGGTAGCTAGTTCTTGAAAGCTTTTGTGAGCGCGGCTGTCACTGTGGCGTCTGGGACAAAACTGTATTATTTTCGCTTTTTCAGAAGAGAGATGCAAAAACAACATCAACAGCGAGGAGCATGCTTATGCCTTAACACCATATTAATAAGAGAAAAGGGTTTTGGTCAGCAAGGAGTCACATGGCACTGTTGAACCAATGAAAAGTTGGTAAAATATGCACCCAGTCCCACATGTGTTTGCTTATAACAGCGTTCTCTACAAATAAATAAATTATTAATTACGTGATTCTAGGCTTAAATTTCTTGCTGATAGTCAAAACCATTCAGCGGCAGCCTACAGCAAAGATAGCATAGCCTTAAACATTCCATTCGTGATATAATTATAAGGTTGTATTTTTGCAGATTATTAATTGCCCCTTGTAGGGTAAAAGTTACGTTCAGTTGTTAGTCAGAGTGGTGTAGTGTGCGCGTTCTCGTGACTGTCATTTGTTAAGTGTGTACCCACAGTCTGCAGACTCCTGTCGCGTAGTGCGGCGCCTCCACAACATCTCTCCAGCTTTGCACCTGCAGCACGTACACAAGGCTCCTCATCTGCGTATAGTATCTCTAAAATCTCTCGTCTTTCTACCTGTTGTTTACTGTGCTGTTGATACTTTGCAGTGACGTCACACTGGGGGTGTTCTACATGTATGTCTGTGGCGGAATGTTTAGCAGTTACCATGGTTACACAATGCACACATTAGCAAACACTGCCAAAAAAAGTTTTAAGATTGTCTGAAAACTCAAGAAAAATCCAAAATCGATTTAAACAACAGTTTCAGGAGCCTGTGATCAATATGAGCGCCCGTGGTCTTGTTTAGGCGTTTGATTTTCAACAAAAAAGTGAGCGTGACTAACTGAAAAAAAACTGTTGGCTAATGCTAGCGTGACTGTAATTTTGAGAGAAGTGTGAGAGACTTCTTTACCAGTACAAATCATCTCCGCTCTTCATGGTCAGATCGTGTTAAAATAAAGCTCAGATAAACTTGAGTAACACTTCAGACAGAGTAGTGCCCTCGGTTAGCATCACACCCCCAGGGCATGTTGATGACAAAGTATCAGTAGACAACAAAACCTCCTTATCTGGCAGTGTTCTCGCCTCTATGTGAGTGATGTATAGTAAAAGGCATCCACAGGTGTTGCGCGAAAGCTCTACTCTACATCACAAAGGCCTGGTTGAACTATAACTCTGCGTCGTGTGGGTTTGTGCACATGTCTCACATATCATTTTGCTCCGCTCATGTTGGAGAGAGGCTGAGGGCTCGGTGACAGCTCGCGGCTCCCTCACCCTCTTATTAACTCCATAACTCACCACTATGTACTCTACCATCCCGCTGCATGTTTACCCTCCAAACCACAGCCTTTGTACCTCCATCAGTGTGCAGGGCCTAATGCCATCTGAACACCTGCAGGGCTCTTTGTGCTTTATGAGATTAGATATTAATGATTCACTTGTTTGAATAATAGTGCAGAGTCAGTGCTGGTGTGTGGATTTTTCTATATTTTCTGCAGGGGGATGTGAGAGCTCTCTGAATGAATTAAAAATGTAAATGAATACATTTTTGTTCCCAATACATGCACCATAGGTACAATATCCTCCAGCTAAGATAGTCCTGACCAAGACTAACTCAAGATCTGGAGATACGTGCCACTGCTCCTGACAGGACTAAACCAGGTGTATGCCAGGACTAAACCAGGTCTAAAGCAGGACTAAACCAGGTCTAAAGCAGGACTAAACCAGGTCTAAAGCAGGACTGAACCAGGTCTAAAGCAGGACTGAACCAGGTCTAAAGCAGGACTGAACCAGGTCTAAAGCAGGACTGAACCAGGTCTAAAGCAGGACTGAACCAGGTCTAAAGCAGGACTGAACCAGGTCTAAAGCAGGACTGAACCAGGTCTAAAGCAGGACTGAACCAGGTCTAAAGCAGAACTAGATCAGATGTATGCCAGGACTGAATCAGGTTTAAAGCAGGACTAAACCAGGCCTAAAGCAGGACTAAACCAGGTCTAAAGCAGTTGTAGATATGTTGAGGACAGAGCCAGGATTAAGTCAGGACACAGGCTATAGATGTGCCCAAGCATCATGCTGGGAGAGGGTTTCTTCCAGATGAGTGGAAGGTATAAGAAAAGACGTCCCACAGGTCAGCACACATGGGGTCAGTAATCAAGGAGCCTCTAGCAGCTTCTCTCTCAGGAGGGAGGGGCAGAGGGACTCATGTACACTGTGCTTTTGCAGTGTACACAGTCCAATCACAGCACACAGCAGACTGCAGGGCCCTCAGCTGAGCAAACAGCCTCTGCTCTCTGTGATGTGTGTGGGGCTTTATACTCCCTGGAGTCACTCACTCTGCTGATCCAGGGTCAGTTTAATCATCAAACATAAGGGTGAAGAGAACTCTCCTGTCTCCTCTACCTGTGAGTGACCATGCTACTGACCCCATGAGTAATGATCAAACTCTACAGATGGAACTTTTCTGATTCACGCAATGCAGGAGTTCTTCCTCTGGCACAGACCCTGCAGGTGTTCGTCTTGTACAGACCCTGCTGGTGTTCTTCTGCTGTTTCAGATCCTGCAGGTGTTCTTCCTCTGGCACAGACCCTGCAGGTGTTCGTCTTGTACAGACCCTGCTGGTGTTCTTCTGCTGTTTCAGATCCTGCAAGTGTTCTCCTGTCACAGACCTTGTAGGTGTTCTCCTGGTACAGACCCTGCAGATGTTCTTCTTGCCCAGACACTGCAGGTGTTCTCCTGATACAGACCCTGCAGATGTTCTCCTGGCACAGACCCTGCAGGTATTCTTCCGATACAGACACTGCAGGTGTTCTCCTGATACAGACCCTGCAGATGTTCTCCTGGCACAGACCCTGCAGGTATTCTTCCGATACAGACACTGCAGGTGTTCTCCTGATACAGACCCTGCAGATGTTCTCCTGGCACAGACCCTGCAGGT
>JACM01076445.1:0-13759 GCA_000787095.1 Periophthalmodon schlosseri | reverse complement strand
TATCCAGCTTTTCGTGAAAGGCCTGTCCTGGAAAATGGCGTGGAAAGTATAGATCAATCTCTTCTCCTCCTTCAGCCATTATGGGTTAAAAATACAGCAACAGCTGTTGGATCTCCAAGTTTAGTTCGACATTCTGCAAACTGCCGCCTTTCAGGCTCTAGCAAGTGCTTATTCAATCACAGGACACGTACAGGTCCAGTTCAGCGTAAGACCTTCTAGCTGGCCCTGGTTTGCAGAATCGAGATTTGATTGGCTATTGAAACTGACTGTGTCTGTGTCTACTTACAGTGGACGGGGCCTGCTCTGTTTATTCTGAAGGCCCCAGGCAAATGAAATTTGCCTGACAACACAAGCTGCTGAAATATAATTGGATAAAAACTCTACCACAATAAACAAGAAGCCACTCAACTTTACTTTACTAGTGGATATACTATGACATAAAGAGAACAGAGAATAGAGAATTTTTTGTTTACATATTTATGAAAATAAAATAAAATAAATTCACTTTTCTGAGCATGTTTAGGCCAGCAGAGAAGGCCTTGCTGGCCCTGACGGACCACCACTGGGTTAAAAGCTCAAACAAGTTTGCATAATATGTGTCCTTTAAGACATATTATTTGGAGTTATGTGATTTCAACTTTCCGGAGAGTCCCCTGCAGAGACAGAAACACTTCCTCAAAGACTGATGTAACTGTGGCTTCACCCTAAACTGACTTACCAGCTGATCGCCCTGTTGGAGACTTTATGAACACAGACAGGAAGCAGACAGATATGTTTTATAAACTGCTCTTGGGGTCAAAATAAGTCTGCTGTGTACTATCTACATCTAATTATAAAACGTCCGATAATTAGGAAGTGTGTGTTAACATGCTAGTTGTTGTTAGCTTTACCGTCACAACAAAACTCTCCTCTGGTCTCTGAGAAATGCTTATAAATTCATCTCAGTGAATAATTAGTATGCTCAGAATTGGACTATTGCAAACCATTTAAAATAAACTAGTTCTGTTTTTCACGTTTTTAAGAAATTTTGGTGACCCCACTGTGGTAGTGTACTGCAGTAAAATATTAGGCTATTCTTTTTGAAAAATGTAATGTAACAGTAGTGTCTTCCTCACCCACACTCCCTGTCTCTGCTGAGAAGTTTACTGCAAAACACACACTGGTGGACACGACATGAACTCTGGGTGACACTGGTGTGGAGGCAGCACTAAAGTCTGGTTTCAGCAACATCGAGGCTAGCCCAGGAGAATATGCTCAGAAAGAGGTCTTAAGGTCCTAAATAGTTTTTCAGTGCTGGAAAGAGTCCTGAACATTTGTACTCAAGTGAAAGTAAAATGTACGCATGAAAAATACTACTAGTTACTTTTTAATGCAATCTTAGAAGTATTTTAGCTTGTATACAAAACTTGATCAATCAAAAAGCATAAAAGTGCCGTCTGCGTATTCTCTGAGCTCTGGCATATCAGAGCAGGAGATGCAGAGCCCTCATGTGTTTGTTGGTACAGAAAGGAGCAGAGAGACATGCGGGGAGTGGAACAGTTTGGACTTGTACAGTACTCAGTGACTTCTATGATTTTAAATGTAACTAATTACAATAATATGGCTAGAGTTATACTCAAGTACAAGTACAGGTTTAAAAATCAACTCAAAAAGTACAATTACCCAAAATTCTAGTGCCGTAAGGTGAGCATTTGTAATTAGTTTCTTTCCACCCTGGTAACTTTTCAAGGTTTTCGGGAAAATGCAAAAGTAAATTGTCAATAAGATGACTGCGCCGGTTTGTGTTTTCTGGGCTGTAAAAATCTTTCAGATTGGCTGTGGTCAGAGCCAATGATACCTACAGATGCAGGGGGCTCTGAATGAGACAGAAAACTCAATTTGGCCTAAAAATGACAGGCAGTTATGATATGAGGCTGACGATAATATAGGCCAAAACTACAAAGAAACAGGTATATCAGAGATTTGTTTAGAGTTCGAATGGCTATGGGGAAAAACAGTTTTTAAATCTGACTGACTTAAATGTAATGGAGCTATAGCGCCTCCCGTAGGGCATGAGTGTGAACAGTTTGTGAGCAGGGTGAGTGTGGTCTGATTCTTCTTGCATGCTGTGTGATGTCTGATAGAGTGTTTCTGTGGGTGGTCTATGGGACACGGCCGTTTCAAGTGTTGGACCCGGCGTGTCTTGAGGGTTCATGCAGTGCTTTTGAGCGGTGGTGCCCCAGGTGTCAGACGCCAGAGTAGAAAAATCTGAACTTTTGGCAAAATTCGCAGCACGTCACCGAGTTTCAAGTGTCTGCCCTCAAATTCAAAGGCGTCCTACTAGAGGCAATTTTGGCGCCACGGTCTAAATGTAGCATAGAACGTAGTTTGCTGTCTGTCATTGTCTCAAATTTTGTAACTGAGAAAATTATATCAATGCAATTAAATATGGAAGAATGAGTACCAGTAATAAATTTGAGCACACAGTTTTTTTTCATTATGATTACTACTTTCTACATTTTAGATACATAAAAAAGACATCAAATATATGATCCAAGATGTAAGGAAAAATCAACTAAATATATTTTTAATGTTTTATATTCAAATCTCCAGAGTAGTTACTCTTTGCTTTGTCGACAGCGCTGCAAACTCCTCTCAATGAGCTTCTTGATGAAATCTTCTGAAATGGTTTTCACTTGTGGTTTTCAGTTGTGCCTTATCAGGATGAAGAAATACTGTACAGTAATACTGTAATAATGTTTATTACATTCCATATGTTCTCATTCATAGTTTTGATGTCTTCAGTGAGAATCGACAATGTAAATAATCATTGGAATAAAAAAGAAAGGTGAATGAAAAAGTATGTCCAAACTTTTGACTGGTAGTGTACATTTAACAAACCACTGATGTTAACAGACTTCGACTATGTTTGCATGTTTTGCCTTATTTTCCATCAGCTCTGTGATCAATATGTTAGCTAACAGATGAGGAAGAGTGGGGATGTTTTTGCTTAATTTATATCTTAATTACAGTCCCTAATGGAGAAGGGCACTACCAGCCTCCCTGCGCCACATGACCTAACGTGCTAACCGCTCACACATTATTTTGGATGAAAACACACGCGACGCTCTGCCGCGCTCACAGTCACGGCTCGTTTATATGGGCATTTGTCACGATAGCCACCTCAAAAGACCCGTGTTCGGGAGCAACCTTAGTCCAGGTGGAAGGTGCTATTTTTGTGCAGCTACGAGCTAAAAAGCTAATGGGCAAAGACAGACCAGTGGACAGTGAAAACAGAGGGGAGAGGTGAGCGAGTGGGGCGTTGATTGAATATGACATGGTTTTCAGTAATGAAGAGAAATATTAATGAGGAAGGACATTTATTTGGAGACATACAATGTAGCTTTTGGCAATAAAATGGGATAGGCTAACTTAGAAATCATTTGTCAAGTTAAAACAGCCCTTCTTTCTAATTCACATACTGGAGGTAAACTAGATAGATCTAAACTCAAAATGGCAACAGAATGAGTGGTGGAAACACCTCAAACATAATGTAATGATGTTGAAAGAAAGCCTACTGTTTTTGTGATGGCTGAGTAACCAATGACTCCCATGAGTTGTGTTTTCATATGTAGGCTATATAGTTGGCCTACCTTTTTAAAAAATACACTTAAATATGATATAAAGCATACAGTAGGGTGACCAGATTTTCAAAATTTAAAACTGGGACACACCCGGGTTGGGATGGTTGGTACAAATAAAATAGTGAAAAGAGCGTTTAACATTGTCCATTCTTGACTCACTTGTGTCAGTCAGAATGTGAGGGATTTCTGTCAGTACATTTTTTTTTTTTTTTGCTTGGGACTGTCTTGGGTAAATAGGGACGTCTGGTCACCGTAGCATACAGGTTTTGTCTGCTGTCATGCATCATTGTGACCACCTGCAGCCATATTAGATCTAGTCATTAATGTAATGTAATGGTTGAAACTTTCCGTGTGTATGGAAATAAATGAAAAGTGGTCCATTTTCACATTAGAATAGGGTGACCAGACGTCCCAGTTTTGAGGCCTGTGTCCCATGTCCCAGCAGATTTATCCAAAACCAGTGATTTGTCCCAGTTTTATACAAGAAATGTCCCAGGTGTCCCTATTTTTGACCAATTTGTACCTACCAACAGTAAAAAGGGCAATGTATTGCCATTTGTTTAGCTAAAATACAGAAAATTTTAGCTTAAATATGACCTTAAGTGACCCACAAGTGAGTTCAGAATGTACAGTGTTACGCAATTTTTTTTCACAATTTGATTTATACCAAACATCCCCACCCGGGTATTAGAACCTCTCACATAAAATGCCATTTAAAAGGTAACAGTTTATTAATCTGTGTTTTAACTCTAAAGTGTTCATGTGTTTTAACTGTGTCATTTATTGCTCAGTATGTGTCTGTTTTTTTCTTAAAATTTGTAAAGCTTTTTGGTGCAACTTTCTGTTTTAAATGTGCTACATAAATAAATTAGCCAGGCTTGGCATTAGTGCTGCAATATATATTGATCAAGTTTTAGGTGATTTGAACTATTAGTGGTTTCATTAGTTACACTCTCTGCCTGTTATAAGTTTGTATAAAACCATGTATAAATGTTTGATAGATCCAGTATGACACTGACTGCCCTGATATCTGTGTGAACTGCTCTGAGTGACGTTAGTTAGGAGAAAGCAGTTTGTTATACCCTCAGATGCATTCCATGTATTTTTTTATGACTAGAAACCATGCTGAATCTAAAATGACCTTTTTTCTGTAACCTAAACTACGATTGTCAAAAGTATAAAAAATCAGATACTATCCATCCATCCATTTTCTTCCGCTTATCCGGAACCGAGTCGCGGGGGCAGCAGTCTAAGCAGGGACTCCCAGACTTCCCTCACCCCGGACACGTCCTGCAGCTCCTCCGGTGGGACCCCAAGGCGTTCCAGGCCAGACCCCAAGGCGTTTCCAGGCCAGCCGAGAGACATAGTCCCTCCAGCGTGTCCTGGGTCTCCCCGGGGCCTCCTTCCGGTGGGACATGCCCGGAGCACCTCCCCAGGGAGGCGTCCAGGGAGCATCCGAAACAAATACCCGAGCCACCTCAGCTGGCTCCTTTCGACGTAGAGGAGTAGCGGCTCTACTCCGAGCCCCTCCCGTGTGACTGAGCCCCTCCCCCTATCTCTAAGGGTGCGCCCAGCCACCCTGCGGAGGAAACTCATTTCGGCCGCTTGTATCCGCGATCTTGTCCTTTCGGTCATTACCCAAAGCTCATGACCATAGGTGAGGGTCGGAAGGTAGATTGACCGGTAAATCGAGAGCTTTGCTTTTCGACTCAGCTCCTTCTTTACCACGACAGTCCGATACAGCGACCGCATCACTGCACACGCTGCACCGATCCGCCTGTCAATCTTACGCTCCATCCTTCCCTCACTCGTGAACAAGACCCCGAGATACTTAAACTCCTCCACTTGAGGCAGAGACTCACCACCCACCCTAAGGAGGGGACCTCGACAACCGGATCTCCGGACATGGAGACTGGCTCTGGGGACATGGAAATCAGATACTAATTGGTAATAAAATTAGTATCGGAACAAGTATAAGCCTATCTAAACCAATGCAGGCCTTCTTCAACTTCAAAACCATGTAGTGAAGTTATAGCATTTAGCATTAGCCTCCAGTTTGTGGCAGGCTAATCTGTCCCGTACACAGATAACAAGATCAGGCTGTGTCTACACTGTAAATAACGGCCCGTGTCTCTAAATAACTTCTTAGTACTCTGCTTCGGCCCCCACTCTCCTGGGAACATATGGTCTGAAAAGGATCACTGGCACCTAGCATTGGCCCAAAGCCTTGGCTGAGGTAACGCTAACAGCTAATGCTAATCAAGCTAACTTTTTAAGATGTTTTGCTTTCTCACTGTACAGACGCAAACACACACTGGCCTCAATCCTGCGTTATGTCAGCACAGATGATCCAAGGGCACCGGCTCATACTCACACAGCTATATAAAGCATCCGAATCATAAAGTATCTGAAATGAAAATCCAGTTTTTGTTAAGGATTGGGTCCAAAAATTCACCATATTAAACTTCTGAAACTTCTGTATTTTTACTGTTTCAAATGTACAGCCCCAGTAATTACAGAGATATTGAAGTGCATACGACAGGTTTTTATGTTTTCTAATGATGACTTAGTTTGTTGGGGTAGTACTTGTGGTAAATATTAACATAGTTTTACATCAGTTATGTGGCAGTTTGTGGAATAAAAGTTGAGAAGAGAAGTACAAAAATACAGGAAGTAGCGGTGAGTTGTAAAACAGAAAACAATAGTGTACTATTGTGTACTTTAGACAAATTTTGGTTGTTGTTTACATAATATTTGCTAGGTAACAGTTATGAAATTACCTCTACGTATGTCATATCTGCTACGTGTGTTCAACCAAGAAGTGAAATTTTAAACTTCACCAAAATAATACAAATATATTGATGTTAACTATGTTAAAGTAAAAGGAGTGGTCAAACCTGCCATATGCACTTTAACAAAACATCTTCAATTTGACAATTAAAAGGCAAATTCTACTCAAATTTAATATCACATGAACCCCAACCAACTTTGGTTCTTTTTTACCAAGACAACTTTGTTGTAAGGTTTTAAATATACCCTTAAAGAGGAGGTATCATGCAAAATCGATTTTTTGAGCTTTCTACCATGTTCTAACGTTCTCTGTGTCATCCATATATGTTTGAGTATTTTAGTGAGCTTCTACTGGCCCTATTCGAACCCTCCTTAAGATTAGCTGTAAGATTCTGTGCAGTGCTCAGCACACAAGTCTACGTCACCCATGCTCCCACTCGACAAGTCTCCATAAATGTACAAAAGCATGATATAATACGTTGTTTTTGGGGAATAAAGCATGTTCAAAACAATAAAAGGTAACATGGTGATCTAAATATGTTGTGTTAGCAGTTAATACCCCATAGAAGTGTAATACGCCCTCTTTCAAGGTTTGTAAGTGTATTTTTAAAGAAATGATTCATATTAGACTAATGATTTTGTATCCTTAGGCAAGATAATCCTTCTGTGTTGGCAGTGTGAATGTGTGTCAGCATAACTGTGATGATTGGAGGTGCTTGGAGAGGCCGTAGATGCAGATTGGCAGCTACAGGTCTAGAATGAGGCAGCACTTTTGCTAGGCTACTGTTTTTGTTATTAATATAATGTCACTGGCCTGGCTGAAAGAGACAGAGCATGTTTTTATGGGAGCACAGTTGGAGATTGCTGTAACACTACTGCAATTCCACTCAGAGGAGACTTCTTCTGCTTCGTTTGAACATTAAGTTTTCAACAAGGCTCAAACTCTTTAGCAGGAGACAAAACAGATTTCATGATGAAAAAACTGAAGAAATGAGTGCATCAGTGGGTCAAGAGAGTAACCTACAGGTGCTCTGCTACGATGTGGCCAAAAGGTATTAAAAACAAATTGCGACTGACTTGCCAATGTTACCAAAAAGATTGTCTGTATTAGTTTATTATTTCATTTTGAGAACACATATTATGCTTTCTTGTGGCTTTAATTCTCTTTTAAACATGCTTTTGGTCACCTCTGGATAAGTATTTCACATTTTCTTACTTAAAAATATACTTTATATTGATCTGATGATTCCGCCCTGCCTACTTTTGTCGTAAATGCTACCTAACGTGTTCCTAAGTTAACCTAAGCGCTTTCTGTATGGTGGCACTTCCGGTTAACTGGGAATCCCATTCATTTCAATTGAGAATTTGGGAAAAGTCTTGCCGCTAAAATCTGATATAAAGTAGGTTGGTTTGCGTAAAATCTTCAGTGTTCATGTGACCAACAAGTCAACACTGCACTAATTCTCAGGAGGCTTTAAAACAGCTCTGTAGTGATTTGCTGTCAAGGTCAACAGCCCCATACAAAATAATACAACCCCAAAGACGATGGCGGCGCCCACAGCAACTTCTGGAGTAAGGCGAATACTACAACTCCGTTTTCCATGAGGCATTTAGGCATTGGAGCTCCCTCTGCTGTCAGCATTGGGAATGAACAATGGGAAAAAAACAAAAGACGACTTTGGATTGATTAATGAAACAAGCGTGAATGAAGCAAAAATACAACTCTAGGTGTGTTTTTGATGAGGTGACGACAGTAAAACATGGTTAAAAGCTCAAACAAGTCAATTTTTCATAATGTGTGTCCTTTAATTGTGATTATTATATTGATGATGACACTAATTCACAAACTGTGCATTTTGCATGTCTGCCCACAGTGCTGTCTAAATTGTTTCCGATCTGCAAGCAGTCCATTCCTTCATGCTAATCTGATAGTAATGCTAATTAAATATGCTAAATAGGGCGATAATCTTGTTTTTCTGCGGTTTGGTTTGTTCAGGGCCAAACTTGTGGGATAACCAGCTCTTCTAATGACATTAGTGCATTTGTTGTGCCCACTTAGGCTATGTTGTTGCTCCTGTCTGCTCTTCCAAACTTTTGATAATATTAATGGTTCTATATCCTGCTTCTACACATGAGCTTTTAACGGTGTTGTGAGATACTGTTTCATCATGTTATAGTCTGTCTCCCATTGTTTTTTGTTTACACCTACATTATTTTTAGTAATGCAACATATTATGGTAAAGTGTTCAGAAGTAACTTCAAGCGGAGCTAAACATTAAATGCTAAATATTTTTTGCTACTAAACTGTATATATAGTGTTTTAATGGTGTTATCTACTGTTCCTAGTCATTTTTTGGACATTTGGAAATAGGAAGTGAGCATAGGCGCACTTTCAGCTCCATCAATTCTGGCTCCAATTCACTTTCCATTGAAAAACTGCCATCTCTCACTCCATAACTGCTGCTGTCAGACTCGTCATTTTGGTCTTAAAATGTTCATATTAACCCACTCTACATGATACTGATTATATATATGTATATATAGACATAGCCTTGATGAGCTTCATTTGGGTGGAGCCAAATGCTGTGTGATGTCACACTCACTTAGTCCACTTCTTTATACAGTCTATGGTCCAGATCCCGCCCCTCCTCCCCCCTCACTCTCCCTTTTAGTCGTCCAGGTACTGCCCAGTTTAGCAGCTCTATTTGCAATGTGGTTGTGAAAGGAGTTTAGGTGTTTAGTCCCACTTTAAAAGTCTGAATAATGCATAGTAGGTAACTTTTCTTGTTTGTGAGTGACTGTGTGCGTGGGGGGGGGGGCTGCTTGTCTCCATGGAGGTTTAAGTTAACACACACTGACTAGCAGGTGGCGGACCCTCCGCCAAAAGTTACGTAGTGCATCTTTAAAGTTAGCGTAAATATTGATGAATTGTATATGTATTTTGCCCCCATCAAAAACGCAGGTAATATGAAGTTGTGTTATGTTTGATTCACATATTTCAGCACTTAATGTCTCGACTGTGGAGCACATCTGTTAGCACCATTTTGGAACCAGCTGTGCTCAAGTATTATTTTATGTTCTGCACATGCTTTTGGGCAGACCTGGGCATTTTGGAACATTTACACCAATGATCACGTTGGTCCAGCTCTCTGCCATATGCCTGGAATCAAATATGGCCCCCAGGAAAAATAACTGGCCACCCCTGTTTTTGAGCCACTGCCATCTCACAGCAAGAGTGTTTCCAGCTCAACACATGAACTTATGTAAATAAGGCTTTTTCTGCAGCTAGGCACGCTACAACTGATAGCTGATATCTGGACAAGAGTCCCTGGACGCTGCATCAATACTGCTGCAGTGGAATTGAAGGCTGGGTTAAATGTAGAAAATTTTCCATAGTGCAGTGGCTCTCAAACTTTTCACACTAAGTAAATGGCAATGGTAAATGGTCACATTTTTATATAGCACTTTTCCACCTTCAAGGCACTCAGAACACTTTACATCACGGAACCACTCACCCATTCACACACATTCATATACCAATGTACACAGACACTGGGGGGGCAGGTGGGTGCCCAAGGACACAACGACAGCATTCATCTATGCAAACTGGAATCACTCCGTCAAACTGAGGGACATTTGACCGCTCTGCCAATGATGTTTATGTTGAGAGCGGGATCCAAACCGTGAGCCTTCTGATTAGTGGACTTTACCAACTGAGCTACTGTCACTCAAGCACAACCAAGCACCACCAAAGAAAAGATTTGGCTTTCCGAGTGCAACCAGATCTAAACCAGGTCTATAACAGGACTGTTCCAAGTCTAATCTAGGGGTAAACGTGGACTCACCCATTTTCACTGTTTTTCTAAACAAGAAATAATCCAAAGGAGGCCACAGCAACTTTTTCATCTACCATGTATTTTTCTTTGAGTTCCTTGGTTACTGCTGCTACATCCTTCTCACTCGAACCCACAGGTCCGACCTATGGGTTGGCCTAGAAGTACTACCTTCTTTTGTCCATGGAGATTGAGCGTTTTAATGCTACACAGTGTAACATTCCAGGTAAGGTCCTCCACCAGAAATGTTACATAGTTCCCCTTTAAGTAGCAATAAATATTTTCACAAATATGCAAATAACAAGATGAAACCATAGCTGCTGTCTTCCACCACCCCTATACTTTTATATGAGGATGCTATTTTTAACTTTTTAGTTCTACATTTATTACAATATTATTTTGCAGACTTTGGTGAAATTAAAAATAAAAGTACAAAGTGGCAAAGTCCATGATAAGATGTCTGCTGCTACTTTCTCTCTTGGCATTGGTCCCTGTGTTTTTGCCTCTGACTGAGCCTCTGCCACCTGTCCCCGCCCACACCCCAGAGCAGCAAAACACCACAACTACGGAAGAATTAGACTAGGGTGTGACTAATCAGCAACATATTTTATTTTTATACCAAATAATAAATCCACATGAAACAAAAACTATCCAATCAAAAAGCAGAATGAGCATCATGTGCGTCTCTCATTTGGGTTGCCAGTTTCAGTGCTGAAATTCACTTAGTTTAAACCTAAAAGGACACTCTCTGATCTAAATCATCACTACCTAAACCCCAGCACCTGCAGCCAAACATGAATCAGTGCTAGTGCAGCCTCTGCAGCTCAGTGAGTGAATTCTGGAGGTTCTGTTCTTTCACATGAGACGTGGCTCACATGCTAAGAATGAGAAAAACTTGGATGTGTCTTCTATAGTCTCTTTTCCACTGGCACGGTTCGCTTGGGGCGGCCTTGGAGTGGGTTTGTTTGGTGTGGCTCCCTCCAGCTCAGTTGTGTTCCATGCCCCGAGCACGGCTCCAGGTCCAGGGGCAGGGCTCTGCTCCATGAGACACTGACGTCACCTAAACATTACAGGAGTTTTCTTTCTAAATAAAATCAAAATAATATTTGAATTATACTCATAATTATAAGGCCGATTTCAGCAATTCACAAAAAGATTTTTAGTTTGTGGGACTGTGAGACGTGGCTAAAGCTAGTGTAAACACAAAACTGTTTCTGGTTTATCGTCAGTTTTTTCTGCATTTATTTCACTTCTCTGAGTTTCTGCGCCACATTTAGCACCTCTTTATGTAATGCATTGGGTTTGGCTCATGTGACATGCATTATGCACTGTAAATATTATATTTTCATCTTTGTACATGAGTGCCGTGCATCAGTAAACAGGAAACAGCTGCTGCATTCATGTTTTGTGTTGTGACGTATCGGTTCAACATATAAAGCTGCCATAACTGGAAATAAGGCATCAAGTCGTTTTGGTGAGAAAAGATTATTTTATGTCTATGTCTGCTTTTTGTCGTCTCGAGTGTGCGTACTCTTTTGCCCAATCATCTCGTTTCTTGTGTAGCCAGGCCTTAGCTAAAGTGATCCATACTGTGCTGGCCCCCTCTGGGAGCTAGTACCCTCTGGGGGAAGGGGGGTCTGGACATATGAGGAACAGTGTGATTGGTCTAACAGGTATCCACACTTCAAACTCCGCCCCTGCAGCCAGGTGTTTGTGATCAGAAACACCTGGAGGTATTCAGGGCAGTCCTGTGTGATGTCATGTAGTACCTGAAATTGCAGTGGTGTTTTAGACATTTTTGAACAGAAAGCTGCAAATGTACCTAGTTTACACTAAAACTGCCAAACAAAAAGCACCATATAAACACCATATACACAGTTTAGAAGCAAAATAAGCTGATTCAGTGTTTAGTTCCACTTTAAGGCACTGGCAACCCACATTCACTTATTAGTTATGATTGTAGTACCAGGCTACGCACAGCTCCTTTAATTAAAAAAATAAAAATTATATATATATATCTCATTTCTGTGTGACAGTCAATACCTCCACACCACACCAAAGCCAGTGTGTTCTGAAAACTGTACAGGGTTGTGGGTTTGAATCCCCGGAGTGTAAAACTGAATCAGCAGCATAGACCTTTCCCACAACAAAGGGTCCCACCAGGATCAGGGAGCCTCCACAGTGCTGCTTACACAACAAACACCACGAGCTCATTATCCACTAGGCATTGCTGGAATTGAAAGATTCTATTTGATAAACACAGCACTTGACAGAGGTGGGTAGCACTCAGTTACATTTACTCGAGTAGAAAAGAATGTGTTTGTTCATCTAGTAGTTTCCACACGCAATACTTAAACTCCTACTTGAGTACCATATTTTACAGTACAGTACTCTTACTTGAGTAAAAGTTGTGGTTACTTTTCCCCGGTGGTGGAATGTAACAAAGTAAAAGTAGTAAAGTACTATACTTAAGTACAAATTTTAGGTATCTGTACTTTACTTAAGTAAATTTTAAAGTGGATACTTTTTACTTTTGCTTCACTATATTTGAGAGCAGTATCTGTACTTTTACTCCACTACATTTTTGAACTGGACTGAAAAGTAAAAGTATTTTTCATTATTGTATGAGACCTGCTGAAAAGGCTGAACAGGTTATTTTTTAACACGTTCATAATTTAAGCAAACAAAAATCTAAAAAATAAAAACAGCTAGAAAAAAGAACTGATTCAGTTGTTTCTGTTTGACAAAATACAGCACAAATCATCACTACATTTGAAACTTTATAAGACCTCAAAATATGCACAAAATACTTACTTTTTACTCTCTAAGTACATTTTTACAACAGGTACTTTAATACTTTTCCTTAAGTACATTTTGAGTATTTTTTTGCTCCAGTATTGTATTGTGTTGTATATCGTAAGTAACAAAATTGAGCTCTTCCCACTGTGAGTTTACAAGTGACAAAAGCTTTATGTTGACAATATGAAATAATTTGAACATTTGTGTTTCTTGCAGCGCTCATTAATTTATGATTTTTTTCTCATTTTCATTTCTCTTCTTTGAAAATACCAGATTTTGTGCATTATTTACTGTTTTGTCCAATGACTTTATCTTCAAATTATGAAACACAAAACAGTTACTCTTGCACTTACTCGTATTTGAGCAATTCCTTGGACTACTACTTTGTACTTGAATAACATTATTTTGAAGTAACATTTTTGTTTACTCTACCACCTCTGACAAAGAATGAAGTCCCACTGATACAAAATTGTGGAGTAACAGTGCCACCTAGTGTCTGATGACTGCCTACTTTAGTGAGTATTATGGAATTCTGCACAAAACGTCTCTAATGAATAGACATCCCCAAATACAATGTAGGCTTATCTTATTTTTACGTGTCATTTTTATCTTATTTATGTATTTATTTATTTATTGTTACTTTTTGAGACAATTAGTTCAGTTAAATTAAAAACAAGAATGTGCATGCCTTTAATGCCCTAATTTACTAGTAAA
>KN485456.1:0-24850 GCA_000787095.1 Periophthalmodon schlosseri | reverse complement strand
AGGTGGCTCGGGCATCTGTTTCGGATGCCCCCTGGACGCCTCCCTAGGGAGGTGTTCCGGGCATGTCCCACCGGGAGGAGGCCCCAGGAAGACCCAGGACACACTGGAGGGACTATGTCTCTTGGCTGGCCTGGGAACGCCTTGGGGTCCCACCGGAGGAGCTGGAGGACGTGTCTGGGGTGAGGGAAGTCTGGGAGTCCCTGCTTAGACTGTTGCCCCCCGCGACCCGACACTCTCAAACACTCCACATGTAACTGCTGTGACCAGTATAAAAGGCAGGCAGCCTGTCATGTGTGAAATAAAAAGTAGTCCAAGAAGTCCAAAAAGTAAAAAAAAAAAAAAAAAAAAGAACTGTTTTGAAATATTTCACTCTGATTTTCCACTGTTTTTCAGAGCTGTTTCTTTCCCATGATTTACAGTAGTACAGTTAAAATACAGTTGTCACTTGGTATTGCTCATTTTCCCGTTGCAGCTGACAGTGTACTACTGTATAATCACGCCCCTTTTTCTCCCAGAATCCATTGTGTTTTGCGGTATAGTACCGTTTATTAATAAAGTACTGTTGGAATTTGGCCATTAATTTATTGCAGTGTCTTGCAATGTATGACCTCATTAGCTTAGTAAAAATCCTTCATCTCATCTTCTGTACATTATTATTCTCATTTGGCACTCATAAGTCTCATACCTCCCTCTCCCCCCATCTCGCTCATGTTTGAGTTTTCTTTCTCCACTAAACTCCAAACTATCGTCTTATTCGGCCTTTTCCAAGCGCTCCCGGATCCTGTATTGTAATTGGAAGCAGCTGCAAAGTGACTGAAGAGGTTACTATAGTTCATAAGGACCATTTTTTGGGAAATGATTCATTGCAAGCTCCAGTTTTGTGAAAGAAAAAAGACCAGTTCATTCTTTCACACTGTACTTGGAAAATTTTCATTTGGGTTAAAGGGATTGATCAGATGTTGGCGCAAAGAGAAATTATGAGATGAGATGGGGGAGGAGAGACAGTCTGGCCTGTGAAAGGGGAAAAGCAGAATTGAGACATTGCTAGAGGCCAGCACATAAAGATTTATCTGTGCGCCTGCATGTGGTAACCGTCCATTATGCAAACTAATCATATGTATTTGCTTAAGTGTTATACCACCTACAGGTTTTATAGCCCCCTGCTGCAGGACAAGGAGGGTAGCAATAAAGCACACAAAGAATGCACCAAAACAAAATTCAGAGTGTAGTTTTGTGTGTCAACTTGGCTAACAACTAGCATTATAGCATCAAGCATAGTAGCCTACAATACCCTCAGCGCCATTAAAAGAGATTATCACTGTTAAACGTTTTATTTGATACATAAATGTGGTTAAAATTGTGTAAACAAAAGCACATGGCAGGCTATATAGTAAAGATGTACATGTGAAACTATAGTTAACTTTGAAATACCTCTTCTAAAAGTGTAAATTGCCTTCTTTAGTGTGTTACTATAGACTGTACTTATAAATGGACATAGCTAACCTCGTAACATGGACGTGCTTCCGGCTCCATCGACTCTGGTTCCAATTGACTTTTTATTGAGACTCTCGCCCTTCTCTCTGTAACTGCTGCTGTCAGGCTCGTCATTTTGGTCTTAAATGTTCATATTAAGCCGCTCTACATGATCCTGGTATTTTTATTTCGCTATTATGTCCGGAAATTAAGATATGAACATTAATAACAGACAAATCAGGCGCCTTCTTTCCCAAGGTCGCTCCCCTCTAGCTTTAGCAATGCTGTCAATCAAACCTGTTGCTAAGCACCCGCACCCTGCTAAACCAGCGTTGCGTGCGGGAAGGGGCGTTACCTTCAACATCCTCGCTCCGAATTGACTTTTTGGAAACTCGCTGTCGGAATTCCAAATATGGAACTCCAACCAAATTCACCCCTGTAACTGCTCTAGCCTCGATGAGCTTCATTTGACTGGAGCCGAACACTATGGGTGACGTCACACTCACTTAGACCACTTCTTTATGCAGTATGTGTGTTACCATAAGGTTCCCAGAAATGTAGCGCTCACAGTAGCATTAGCATTGAGATACATTGGGTAAAACCACAGTAGCTTGCGGCATTAGCTTACATGTAGCAGGCTTAACTTCATAACATCATTACTGGTGGACAAAAGTGAAATTTGACATACAGAATTAAGTATTTTTTGTCATTGTTTAAAAAAATGAAGTTCAATAGTAAAAACAGATATTTACATTTTGAAAAATTGCCAAAAACTGTTTTTCTTTTTGTTACCATCTTGTAGAGATATTAGCAAAGACAATAATTTATAGAGGATTTTAATCAAGAAGGGATGGAATAATATTTGCAGTTAAATACATTTGGCTTTTGAAAATATTACTTTACTAAGGGTAAACTAAAAGCTTTCGATGACTTTTTCAAAAGGTTCTTATCTGCTTTTGCAAATGAACTCTTCAAATATATAAATAATTCTCTAAATAATATTTTTTGCTCATAGGCCTACCCTTGCAGGCTAAAGCAGTAAATAGACTGTCCATTCAAGTAGGCTAAAGCTAAACTGAGCAATCATTAGCAACAGCACGAAAGATAGCAATTATAAATGAACTGTCAGTCACACCACTTTTGCCATAAAGGGACAGCTGATTGGCCTGTTATTTGTACTTGTTTAATCAACCAGGAATCCACAGAAGCTCTACAAACTACCATAAAATTGAGAATTCAAAGAATACAATGCCAACACACCATAAAGAGCTATTGTTGAATCACACTTTGGTCTGAAGAGGTAAATTTGTCTCTTTTGCAACAGACAGATGCCACAACAATCACCTATTGGCCAAAAAGAGTCTATGGAAAAGTTGCATGACATTTAGACAGTGTTTGGAGAACTGAAAAAGGGTTCTGACTGCTTTGTGTCATACTGGACTTTCTGATCCCAGGATGCAGTCTGTTGGTTTGTTTATTGGTCCAGATCAGACATACAGTGATAAAAGACCCATATCAAACACAAGGCTATGTGTAGTACGCTGTGCTAAGAGCTTTGGAATGTTTGAGACCATTTAAAAACAGGAAGTGATGTGTCCAGCCATTTCCACCTATTAAAAATTGTACAGTGTATTTTTCAACAGTTCATAAATAATATTTTGAAATTCTCCCTGAGGTATGTCAGGTCAGCTATATTGTTAATGTTAAGAGATATTTTACTTGTATGCAAAGTTAAATCTAGGTACGCCATAATATTTGAATAAGCAGGCAATTACTTTACATTGAATATTCCCTTCCACTATATTGTTTGAATCACTTTTAAATTAAAACTTTATATTTTGTGCTACACATTTAATGAAATAATATGTTCCTACCGTTAAGTCTAACACCTCATCTTGTGAAATATTGTACCATAATTGTTGATTTAGAAAATAATTTGCCTAGCATACCCAGAATGATGAACCAGGCTGATATCCCTCTGTATAAAAAATACAGTCATCACGCCCTCCGTCGTGTCTCGAGCCAGAACCAAACATGATCGTGCAATCAAATTAGTTTTGTCAGTGACGCATGTGAAACAAAGGAGCTCATTGGTCATTTGTCATTTACAAACAAAATAAACTTTCTCTCCTCTTACATTAACAGAGTTTAGTGCTTCGGTCATTGATTCTGCAGAAATCCACAATGCTTTTCAGCCCCTTGTGACATTTTTTTCCTTTCTTCCTCGTAAGCAGCCATCTTTGTTTTGATACCACTGGACCATATCCCTGATTGGCTAATCCACCTGTAAATCATGCCCATCTGAAAATGGAGAAGTTCGCCAGTAAATTGTAAAGTATTGAAGTACAGATGTGTGAATTCTGGATCCCAGACAAGAAAAGAATGGCTTGGTCAAAACAATGGTCAAACAATAAGAATAAGAATAAAAAACACTTTTTGCTAATTCTTCGTTTGCAGCAAGTTACAATCTGGTTCACTTTTTTCCTCACATTTTTTCCATATAACTGTGTACAATTATTCATATCTATACCATTCTGCTGTATTCTTTGAAGTGTGTTTTTTTTTACCTGCCACACAGTGTGAAGGTGTTGATTAGCACGTTGAGCTGAGCTGGTGGTTCCCAGCCTTCTCCCTTTAAGTGAATCTAATCTGTCTGACCTCTCCCAGCACAACTATTAGCTTACTATTAATAGGCCCTGGCTGAACTGTGCTGTAAGACTGTGTGCGCTTTAGCTAGCACTGGCTAACACTCTTGTGCCATTTTTATTATTAGGCTGAGACTTTGTGTGTGTGTCATATTTGGTGAGTCATTTGGACCCTCCCTTTATGTAACTTTCCCATGGCATAAGAATGTTGAATACTCACTAAAACCAGTTCGTCAGGAGTGGTATTGTCCTTAAGATATTTTGAACATGACTGTGCTCTGTCATGCTCTACAGTTATTTATCTGTGATGTCTGCCTGTCTGTCAGCACTAACCAGTGTCTCCTCTGTTGTCTTTTCTCACCCACAGAGCAGAGAAAACAGAAGTGCTCAGCGATGACCTCCTGCAGGTAAATCATTCATCTGATTCCCCCTGTACACCCCAGCCCTAACCCCAGAGACCGGACATGCAGGGTATTACAGAACAGGACCGACTAGTTTTGCAGTAAAAATATTTGTGAAATACTGTAACTGTGTGTGGCAAAAGACTTAAATGAGGTCAAGTGTTCGCCTACCAACTAGGGGGTTGATTGTTTGAACCCTCCAGCAATACACTCCACCCCCAAGCCATTCCCCATTTCAAACATCTGTAGCCCTAAAGCAGGACTTCATAAGAAGATGACTACTTTAATTTCCATCAGTAAAGTTCATTATTGCAGAACACCACATATGATATAACTAGATAACTAGATTTTATTGCAATGCATCAACATCTTTGTTAACTTAAACAGTCTGAAAATGCATTTGTGCAGCAAAACCTGCACTAAAATCTTGTAAAACCATTTTATTGACCAACATTGCCTATATTGCAAGAAAACGTGTTGGGTCATGTGCAAAGTCTCAAAAGTGCAGACTGTGAACAAAAATGGTTTCAACAAATGCTCTAATACTTATAATAATATGTTGTTTTATTAATGGCTACTTGTGTTGTGATTAAGTTGTAAAGGTAGAATGTATTCAGCTGAAAACAGGGCGGTAATGCGCCCATTCACTTGCAGACTGCCTTCCTGAAACTGCACTTCCATTAATCTTATGGACTTTGTGCTAACGTGACCTTGTTAGCCTGGATTGGCTAAGTGCTCCCTGGTCTTCCTCTTGAGAGATCCATGCTGGGTCTTCACGAAGCATGAACTGCAGGTGGGGTCGGGGCGGATGTTGTAGCTGCCCAGCAAAGACATTCCACTGATAAAGATTTTTTTGTTTTTTGGTGCAAATGGGAGGCGTCGCGGAGGTTACAACAAACTGCTCTGCGTCACTACAGCCACAATGTCTGGCATCCTCCACCCTCTTTGCGAAGACGGCACATAAACAAGCAGCTCCCAAAGACTTAAAATACCTCCAGAATTGATGTGTGAAGGACATAGCTAAGTGACAGCTAAATTGCTAATGCTAAGAGACTTGTGAACAGAGGATGCCCCTGTGTAAAGTATAGCCAGACAGTGGACTCAAAGAAGTGATTGTGCTTGAGGTCTGGAGAGCACTGTTCCTCACTGCACAGGAACTTGGTGTGTGATAAAGAGAAGGGAGTGTGGGACCAAGGCCAGAAATAGCATGACCTCTCAATTCCACCAGAGCTCATGTCACTCCTAAATGCAAAACAAAACATCTTAGTTCCCCCCTCATTTAAAATGTCTGGGTTCACTGAAAAAGTTGAGTATAGTTTTGATAAGATTTGTCCTAATATTGGTGTGAAACTTGAGCAGACAGAAGATATTTGTCAGTGAGTCCAAAGTCACTAGTTCATAGTAGTAGGTAAGGTATCAAAAGTAACAATTCTCATGCAAAATATTGAAACTTAAAATTTTCCCCAAAATTACAGTTTTAAAATATTTATCAATTTTTTAAATACATTGTTTATATTTTCGTCTATATGCACATATGATTGACAATGGATTGTTGGGAATCTTCATCTTCGTAGTAGGTAATTTTTTATTAATTTCTTTTTGCTTATCTAATCCCTTTTTCTTAGAGGTCGCCACAGCGAATCAGTCGCAACGTGTTTGGCAACTTATGAAACAGATAACCTTCTTGTTGATAGAAGCCATATACTGGGACTTAAGTAGACAATGTGGGTTTGTGTCTTGCTGAAGGACATGATGACAGTATGTTCAAGCAAGGTTTCAACTTGCATCTTATATGAATCCAATCCAGTGTCACTGCCTGTCTTGATCATTATCTATCCTTCATAATTAACATCCCAAAACTGGACTCCCACTTCGAAGTACACTTTTCCTGCATCTTATAGGGCTTCAAGATTAATCGCAATCAAATCTAAATCGCAATTTAAATGGATGAAATTAGCAAAGCACGACTACAGTTTTTGAAGTACCATAATTTCCTTCTCAAATGAAAAAATACCCTGTCTTATTCTGGGTAAAAATGGCTAACCCTGTAGTTTAGATCTATACAAATATGTTCTGAAATGTAATTCTTGTATTAGTTTGGCATTCATATTCAATTCATATTTAAATCTTTTTGTCAATACTCAGAATACTATTAGTAGAACAAGTCGGCAGAAAAATCTCAATTACAAATTTTACCCAAATCATTCAGCCCTCCTATCTTGACCTATCCTCAAGTCTTCCTATCTCCCTCTTTCTGACATTCTTTCACTGGTGTCTGTTAGCGTAGCAGGTGGGAGTTAGCTTTCTGTCTGTATTTGGCCTCCTCTTCTCCTCCTCCCCTTTCATCTCATGCCTGCCTTTTTTGTATGGGGTTGTCTGAAGAGGCAAACAGCCAAACAGCATTTTTGTGCCAGCTGTCCAGTCCTCCCTGGTCCTCTCGACTTCAGAGCATCCACGGAAATAATCTGCGAATACCAACGCATCCTTAAGTTACACGGACTAGCCATTACACAGTCACCACTTGTTGTAGTCAAGCATTCCCACTATGCAAACAGGGCCTAGTGTTCACTTTTGATTTTGTTTGTAGAAGTTTATTAGTGCTCTAGTTAAAAGAGAAAGAATGGGATTGTGGCATTGGTGCGAAAACCAGTCCTTGTGGTACGACATGAACTTAAATTATGTATAAAAAACAGACTCTACTGTAGTGATGTATTGAATTATTTAGGTTGCAGAACTTGTCAACAAATCTATATTTGCAATACTAAAACTAGCTAGTTTCTTTAGCGACCTGTGGATATGTCGGCAACTTGAAACCTATTTCTTTTATAACAATCGACCTATAATTGTTGCCTGCATTGATCGGTCAAATAGTGTGAGGCAAGTTTTAAGTAGATTAAAAACTAGCAAAATTATTATAAAATTAAATTATTATTACATTCTAGTTCATGTAAAAATAAGAAACAGCATTTGATACATTTAAGCTTTTTGAAAACACTGAAAATCTGACCCCAGTCAACCACATCTTGGGAATCCCAGTTCTTACAGTAACTTAATCAGGGAATCAACATATTACTTGACCTTTTAATTTAACCTTAGGTTTATTCTGTACTTGTCCAGGCATGTTCACTTCCTCTCTTAGAAACCAGTAAACAAACACACGCGCGCTCTACACTTGCTCTTTGTGCGAATGTTCCACTGTGCTACTTAGCTGTGGGATTCCCTGGCTTCTGGCACGTCACTGAGTCAACCAAGTGCTGACCTCATCTCGCGACCAAAGGAAAACATACGCCCTGCTCCTCTCTGCCTCCCTCCTCTCCTCCCCCTCCTCTCCTCCATATAGTCCTGTGGTGTGTGGATGCCTTAGTTTTGTATACTGACAATAGAAGGAAGGAGACTGCACAATGTCATCTGACAGTTTTTCCAATAGCGCAGGAACTAGTTTATGGGGAGTCCCCTGCTTAAAATTATCCAAGGGCTACAAAGGGGGGTAGGGTAACTGAGCACTATAAGAGTTGTACTCTCTGATGTAAATAAAAAAAAAAAATACATTTGATTAAAAAAAAAAAAACTTAAGCGATGTGCAACTGTTTGTAATATCTGTTTAAAACTAAGAATGAAATACTGTGCAAATTCAAATTTTCTTACCGTTTAGAAAGAATACTAGTTTTATAAAATGACAAAGACAGGCACAAGAACAAACAGAAAAAGTTACATTTTCCAGCCATTGAATTGAAACCAATACAGTTATATTTACTGTCTAATATTTTGTAATTGTAGCTCAAAAAGTAGTAGCCAGAATGTATACAACTAATCATCCAACCATTAAACTCAAGTATGTAGGCTGTCGCAATAAAAACTACTACTAGAAATACAATTTACTCCAACTTCTTAAGTTATCATAACACATTTGTATCTGTCTCTCTGTACCAAACACTGTTCCCAGGCTTGTGCATTTGTTAAGCCCAATCCAGCTGTTTTGGGAATGTCGCAGGTCGGCCATGATGACGTAAGAGCTCTAGAACATGTGGGGAGTGAATGCGGATATCTGCTGCTGCAGGGGCTGTGGAATTCCCGCTCCCTCCGGTTCCATTCTGTTTTTGGAACAATTGTCTGGAATTCAGCTTCATCCTCCTTCTCTTTCTCCACATGTATTTTTCTGCGTATTGGCTCTTATCGCCCTCTGGCCCGCACTGTTCTGTTTTATATTTAGAGCAATGTTTATCCTGATTCATGAGGGCACCTTTGTCACTTTGCACCACCCGCAGACATTGACTAACTTGTGTATTGCCAAATGCTACCAGACCCGTGTTACTTGGAACTGATATGGAGATTTCGTACAGCCCACAGCGTTTCTCACAAGCACTGCCAAAACAGTCATCAAACTGCTAGCTAGAAAGATTTGGACGATAAATATCAATTCCAGTTACTCATAGCTTGAATGTTGATGTCTTGCTTGCATTTCACAACCCTTGTAAATAGCCAATGTTATCCACACCAAAACAAACATGGGAAGTGAGGGCCATATGTACAAATGTAGCTGTATTTTTGGCCACAGATCGGTGACCGTTACCATGGCGCCACATCCGATGAGTCATGTGTTTTTAGAGCCAACATTCCAGTGTTGTTTTGCACCCGCTGAGAGAAATCAATCACCCTTGACCTTTGACCCTGTAGTCCCTGGAGGCAGAGACAAATCAAATGTCTCTATGGAAGTGGACTGTATTATTTAGACTGTTCTCTGCTCAAAAGGCCAAGCACAGATTGCAGACTCACTCCTGGGACTGGGCTTGAGTAAAACATGAAGCAAGGCAATAAAGACTCTAAAGATGTGCTGCCTGCATTGATTTGTATGTTAAGTTGGTGTGGTTGCTTAGTTGTAATATTTGCTTACTCCCAGCTCCAAATATTACAACATTAACACAAACTATTTAAGCATTTTGTTCTATATACAAAGTGATTTGACTGTTGTCAACCAGTATGTCCCTGCCTGCCAGACTTCCATAGCTTAACTGGCCAAATAACTACTGTGTGTCTACTATCAGAATGCACCAATATAACCCTTCTAAAATTGAGGAAAAAACATTATTGCTATGATTGGTTTATAAAATATCTTATAATGCCGTTGTAATGTAATGCACTTTACAGACTTCAAAGCCTCAAGTCAGAGTCAAAGCCTCTGAAAGCGGTACGCTAGTCATTATTCATTCACTCCATACTTATTGATGCTAAGCTGCTATTGTAGCTACAACTGCCCTGGGGTAGACTGACAGACGTGACACTATTGAGCCCTCTGACCACCACCAATCACTCACACACCACATTTATAGTTGGCAAGTTGGGTAAAGTGTCTTGCCTAAGGACACAGCGACTGAAATTGGTCAGAGTGGGAGTCAAACCTCCAACCTTCGGGTTGGTGGATGAGCGCTCAAACCAGTCAGCTCCTTGTCTTATGTTCTTATCAGCCTATTGGTGTTCCCTTTTAACCATTGGTCACTTGTATATAACGAAATTTAAAGAATCAACATGCCACATTTTCCTTGTTTCCTTGTGATTTTGTGCTACAGATTGAGCGGCGGATGGAGCTGGTGCGAGTGGTGTCCCACAACACTCACAAGAGGATGGTGTCATGTCTGCAGGGCCACATCGGAGCCGAGGCGGAGAAGAGACATGTGAGAAATAGACTTTTACTTTATAATGTCACATCAATACTACTTTAATAGGTTGCCTTCTTGGCGGCTTTGTATAATGCTCCTTATAGATATTTGATTGTCTCTCTCAATATCTGACAACGATATCGTCTATATTGTCTATTTTGTCTATTTTGTCTAAAATATATTGTCTATTTTGTGTGATATGTTACACTCATTTATAATATTTGTTCGTTTTTAATGATCCCTGTTTATGTCAGTAGAGCCTGGACTGTCGCAACCCCACTGACATATTATCAATAATTGTCAGTTGAATCATTTCACCGTCCATACATGTTAATTATCACTATGTATTCACCAGTCAAAAGTTTGGACACACCTATTCATTCAGTGTTTTTTTCTTTTCTTTATGTTTACTACTTTCTACATTTTAAATACATACAGAAGACATTAAATATATGATGCAAGATGTATGAAATTATGTAGAAAAAAAAGTGAAATAACTCAACTAAATATATTTTTATATTTTAGATTCTAATTCCTCAAAGTAGCCCCCTTTTGCTTTATCGACAGCCCCACAAACCCTTGGCCTTCTCTCAGTGCTCATCGTCTTGATGAAGTTCCCTGAAATGGTTTTCATTTCCCAGGTGCCTTGTCAGGGTTCATTAATGGAATGTCAAGAGTGTGCAAACCAGTCATCAAAGCAAACGGTGGCTATTTAAAAAAATGTAAAGCAAGTTTTGAGTTTATTTTTATTTACTACATTCCACATGTGTTCATTCATAGTTTTGATGCCTTCAGTGAGAATCTACAATGTAAATAGTCAAAAGACAAAACATAAATGAAAATGTGTGTCAACATTTTTGACTGGTAGTGTAATCTAATGATTGTAGACTTAACTATAACCTTATAAAGACTTGTGATGATTTCCTGTGTTTCTGTACCCCACACCTCACAGTCCG
Source organism: Periophthalmodon schlosseri (assembly GCA_000787095.1). Taxonomy (NCBI): domain Eukaryota; kingdom Metazoa; phylum Chordata; class Actinopteri; order Gobiiformes; family Gobiidae; genus Periophthalmodon; species Periophthalmodon schlosseri. Next base: position 13,721 of record KN485456.1, on the reverse strand, counting down.
TACCACGTCTGTATACAGGAAATGGTCAGGTAACCACACAATATTTACATTGGCCTCCCCCTGTGCTACCTTCCATTTACACATCTGTCAGCTTTAGTTCACTCCAATTCATTCTTTGCATGACACTTTCCCTTTGGGTCTCTTTAGTAAAAAAACAGGAAACCTAATACATTATAAAAGTACAGCGCAAAATGGCTGCTGTCAGATTTGATAAATGTTTCTCTTCCCTTGAATGCGCCTTACACTTTTCCTCCTGTAGCACGGACTGCTCTCTTCCTCTTCCTGGTTCTTCTTCGGGAAATGGAAAATCCTATCAATTTCCATTCTGTCGTAGAAATTGATGTTGCTCTTATACTTTTAGCACAACTGCGATTTCAAAATGGTTGGCGCTGTGCAAATTGTAATGCAATGCAATAGAAAGCAAATCTCATTAGTGATAGTATGTAACTTTCTGGTGGTGTGAAGTCAAGTGCATGATTCCATGGAAATAGGAAGTTAAAACCATACTTTGGAACATTCTCCATGAAGGTAGACACGTTTTATGGCATACTGTGGAATATCAAATAAGAGTCAGGTTTGTGGAGATGCAAGCCTACTCACAGAAAGATTGCATGTTTTTCAGTGCAATAAAAACATCCATCATGAAAAAACATGCTTTTATTTTAGTTATTTTTTTGGCAAAAAAGTTACATACGGTGGCTTTAAGTTGATCTTTGAATCTTTAAATGCTTTTATGTTTTTCAAGACTTCATCAAATTTGATCTGAACTAATTCTTCATAAAATGGTCGAACACCAGCTATTATTTAATATATTTGGTTTAATGAGATCTGTAGATCATTGCATTCTTTTTATTGACCTTTCACTTTTTTACTGGCACATTGACATTACAATGTTAACCTAATCTTTGTGCATTTCTTCACTCTAGAAAAAGCTCCCTCTGACAGCGTTGTCCCAGGCGATGGTGGAGGGCGGGAGCCAGCTGGGAGAGGACTCGTTGATAGGGTGAGTTTGGGATTGATTGATAGCCCACTGGCCCCTCCCCCCGGCGACTGTTGCTATATGGAGCAGATGCACCCCAGAGACTGTGAAATATGAGGCCGCACATTCTGGGAGGAGCAGCCTGGCCCCTTTTTGTTTTGGAGTTAACTGGACTTTTGACAAACAAAACAAAACACAATCAATTAGTTTCAGGATGTGTGACTGTCTGGAAATAAAGAGGAACAGAAAGTAGATTTGCGAGTAGCTAGACTTTTGTAGTAGCATCATGCACCATGGAGATATTATTCTGTTGCTTGAAATGTTCAACAGTATGGCATTAAACATATCTATAGGAAAAAACATACTTTCTTACTCCGCCACCTCTCCACAGATCTGACTTGTAACTTGATCTGGTGGTGTCTTCTGCTTGTCCCCATGGAGATAGAAAAGTTAAATGCCGTACTGTAGACAATTCCTGGGAAAGCAATAGCATCTCCGTGCACTAAAATTTCAAACTTGATTTTGATACTAAGGAATAGACTGAATACTTGATACTCGATACAGATACCACAATGACATTCTGTTGTCTCAAGAAAAAGTGTCATTGCCTCCTTTCATTATCATTTTCAACATTATGTTGTAGTACTTTCTTTTATATTATCATGTGGTCATATATCTGTGTAATCCCTCATTCATCCAGGTATGTTCCATAGTGGTCCATGGGCGTGTACTAGTCTATTTGATCTTATACTTGTTCTCATAAGCTCAAGATCCTTCTAAAGTATTTGATCTTATACTTGTTCTCATACAGCTCAAGATCCTTCTAAAGCTACTCAGGAAAGGTTAATTTCTGTTCTGTGAATGTGACTTTTTTAGTATCGATACCTGCTCAAATGAGTATCTAGTTTCGATACTAGTTTTAGTACTAGTCTCATCTGATTTTCGATAGTCCACTGCATTGTTCCAATGATTGATGAATTATAAATGCATTCATTATTTCTAAAGACATTTGTTAGTGGCATAAAAAATTAACTTTGTGACATTAAAGGGCATGAAAAAGCATTAGATTTGACTGCATCCACACATGAACACATGTTAGAGTAGATGATAGACTTCTGTTTATACACAAGGAAGTGAAAGTGTTATTTATATAGCTCACATTGAAATGCAGAATTCCAGTTTGCCTCTGATCAAGGTTGGGCTTTTGGCAGTGAGGTCTGGTGACATCACAGTGACCTGGTTTAGACTGTAGAGAAGGCAAAACACAGATGTCATCATTCTGTTTTTACAAAGATATATCAACGGAAAACCTCATCATAAGTTGTGTTAATGTTCTATAGTTTGATAATGTCATCATTTTAAACGGAGGACATATAACTCTTTGGGAGATTCACTGTTTTTGAAATAAATATTGAACCATATCATTATTTGTAAGGGATTAGCTTCACAAACTTGCAAAATCAATCTTATGACTTTAAGTCCTTTCAACTGGCAATGAGTTGAATAATGCACTTTCTGAAGCGATAGTAAAAAAACCCAAAACAAAACATTTTTGTTCATTTATGCTAACAGTGCACATTTTGAACTTTGAGCCAGCTTTTGTTTCATGTGTATAGGCCCAGTATTTACCATAAACCAGGTCAACAAATCTGCAATAAACAGCAAATTCCACCATAGAACTCTGACCTGTCCTCTAGCTCCATTTTAACCTAGAGTGATTAGATTGATTGAAACCTATTGTAATAAATCTGTACTTTGTGAAATGTTACAGGAAGATGATGGAGGTGTGTGGAGATGCAGAGAACGGCTTGGCTTCGGAGCTGATGCAACACGAGCTACAGCTGGAGAAGGACGTCCTGGACCCTCTGAGCCAGCTCGCAGAGGTCAGGAACACGCACAAATATTATGTTTCAATGGACTGTACTGTCGTTGCATTTTTGGATATATAATATTTTGTTTCAAAGCAGTTCTATTTAGTATTATTTATGCTTTTATTGTGATAATTACTTTGTGTTCAAATTGTGCTCCACAGACTTGCCTTGCCTACAGTCTAGTCAGTAGTTTCACTTCCACTTAGACACTCTTTATTGATTTTTGAGGGGGAAAAAACAAATAAAAACTACTCTTAAAGCCCAAATAAAATCAGAAATAAGAAATATGTGCAAAAAGTACAGATTTATAGATTTTTATGTAGACAAATATTATGTAAGAAACTACATAATATACTTATATACTTTTCTGGTGGAGGATACATCCCCTGCCTGTCTTCGTAGAGATATTATTGCTTTGTGGAATGATCCACTGTAAACTTTCCCATCTCCATGGAGACAAGGAGTTGACAACACCAGGCCACGTTATGGGTCAGATCTGTGGAGAGGTGACCTCGCTCACAGTAAAAATGCATGTTTATGGGCAATACAAACTATTGTTTACATTTAATGCCATATTGTGGAACATTCTTGGCAATATCATCTCCATGGAGACAAGCAGGTGGCATACACTACTCCAAATTATATAGTGCACCTTTAAGACAATATAATGGAAGGAAATTAGGAATAAGGGAGCATGACATTTCATAAGGGTGAGAATGATTTCCCTGTAATGAATTCCCTGTACCATATTATCCAAAAAGAAAATGTATGTTTATTATTGTGGATTTTAAAAAAAATATTTTTTATTTTATCTATTGACAACTTTTCATCTTGTTTTTTAAACTTATTTATTTATTCTTTTATTATATTTACTGTATAGGTGGACATCCCTAACATCCTGAAGCAAAGGAAACAGCTGGCCAAACTAGTGTTAGACTACGATTCTGCTCGAGCTAGGTCACTTTAAATATTTTTACTTCTTATTATCTCTCTCTACTTTCATAACTTATTCTCTAAAAGTCCTCCTATCTTTTGTATCTCAGATGGTTGCAGGCAACCAAGTCCATAATCTCAGGAACTAACACCCAAGCACTGACAGCCAAAGCGGACCTGCTGAAGGAGGAGATGGATGAAGCCATGAACAAAGTGGAGCTCTGTAAGGTACTTGAAGGCGGCCATCTTTTTACACATCACCATGGTAACATTACTCCAGTTTCTTGTCCCACGGGTCAGTAGGAGAACTTGGGGTTAACTACCACTCATTTACTTTTAGCATCGAAAGTTGAGAACTGTAGTCGTCTCGGGAAATGTAGGGCTTGTTAAATATCTGGGAATGCTGAAGTGACAGACCAGGGGGATTGCAGTGGGAAATTAGTGGTTGTTTTTAAATGATGCAAAAGAACAAGGAATTCCTAGCGCAGTGGTTTTTAAACACAGTACATAATGAATTTGGGGGTAGACATCCATGTATGAAAATTTGTCCTGCTCCAGTACAGATATATTGTTTAAAATTAAATAAGCCTGCTGTGTTCTATGGGCATCAAATTATAAAATATTTTATTGTTCAAGAATCAGGAAGTGCTCTAGTTGCTAGTTGTTGTTAGTATTACCATGATGGCAAAACTCTGTTTTATAAATACTAACTAATAGCTGAATAACCTCTAGCTAGTCTACCAATTACCACTTTGTTAGCGGCTAATATGTGGTCCCTAGACTAAAGTGATACCGGATTTGGATTACCACCAAGTCTGTACCAGGTCTCAGTGAGGGCTGACCTGGTATAAAATGGGACTAAACCATGACTTAACAAGGACGTATCCAAAGGCGAACAGTAACAAAATATATGTACTCTTAATTAAACAAAGACTGTATCTCAACTCTGTTTCCTTGCCTCCTTGACTCCCAGATTCCTCAGCTGTCAATCTACTGTGCGGAGAGAGACAGTTGGAAACTTTCTTCCTCTCTCCTCTATGGTACTTTGTCTTTGGGCGGCAGTAGCTCAGTTGGTAGAGTGTTTGTCCACTGATCCGAAGGTTGGCAGTTTGAATCCCGCTCTCAGCGTGAACAGTATTGGTTGAGTGGTCAGATGCACTCACCCGCAGGTTGGCGCTGCGGTTCCAGCTCCCACAGTTGAATGCTGTCATTGTGTCCTTGGGCAAGACACTTAACCCACCCTGCCCCCAATGTCTGTGTAAACGGGTGTATGTGTGAATGGGAGAGTGGTTCCTTGATGTAAAGCGCTTTCAGTGCCTTGAAGGTGGAAAAGCACTATATAAAAATGTGACCATGGACCATTTACCATTGATGGACATGATTTATAATTGAGGAATCAAGGCTGGTAATGCTGGTAAGTAGAAATGTGATGCGGCCCCAGAGTACCACCTCAAAGAAACCTGCAAATTATTCCAAATTTTGAAAACCACTGCCCTTGTAAACAAAGTCAGTTCTAGTTTGTAACCTTTTACGTAACTCCCTGACCCGGAGCCCTCTGACCCAGTAGTATGTCCACATGAGACTGAACAGCCCTGTCAGCAATGTGTGTGTGTGGGCGTGTATTTATCACATTGTGGGGACTAAAATCTGTATACGCACTCACATCATGGGGACCTGGGTTAAAATAGGGTTAAATAGGTTAATGTTACGGTTTAGGTTAAGGTTAGGCAAGTAGTAATTATGGGTAAGATTCGGATCAGTCTCAGTCAGAAAGTTAATGTCAATATAAGATCCCCAAATAGCATGGAAACCCAACATAAGAGTGTGTGTGGTCAGCTGTAAGCCCAGTTAAGTCCAGGAAGCATGGGGCCTTGTGTTTCCTCCTTCTCTCCTCTCCTCTCCTCTCTTCTTTTCTTTTCTCTTAGTCCCATCGAGCACTGCCAAGAGCACAGATTAATGACCCAAAGTGCTATGGATTAGCCTAACCACTGGTGCTCCAACTGGTGCCATCTGAAATACTCATTAGTTGCTTTGTATTGCATCAGTAAATGTCCTATATTATGTGTCATTCAGGCTTTTTGAATTACTTTGGACACCTTAATGTTGGTATTACCTATAGTATTACTAATGTAACAAAAACAGTGTCTGCTTAGGGTAAATGGCTTAGCTATTCAGATGCGAAAGTGAAGATGAAAGTGTATGGCCTTTAAAACACAAAGGAGCTTATTTGAGTAGGACGATCATTTATTGAATACTTTCAATATGAAATGAAAGTTTATCTACTAATTTTTGTGACAGGTCTTTGGAGACAAATAGGGTTGCAACTACCAATTATTTTAGTAGTTGACTATTCACGGTTATTTCTATTGTAGATTGAGATTAAAAAACAAAAAACAAAAACACAAAACAACATTTCAACCAAATAAAGGTTGAGATATGCTGGCTGAGGCTTCTAGATAGAGAATATTTACGAATAAAGTGTATCATTGACTACATGCAGAAATGTTTAGTTACTTTTTGACATTTTGATTTAATGATGCCATGTGTTTTAGAGTATTTATTAGAGTTTTAGTATCATTTGAGCAATTATCAATATTAAAAAGTCCCATTCACTGGAAATGAACCTTTCCTGAATAGCTTTAGAATGATCTTCATAAATAGACCACATGGGTCTATAGTCTATCATCGCAGTATTGCAATCAGTATTGAGTATCGAGTCTATTCCTTGGTGTCAAAATCGAGTTTGAAATTTTAGTATCGTAACAACACTAGACTCTAGTTGCAATTCAGATTAATTGTCACAACCCTAGAGACAAATCAAATTCTTCTAGGTTACTGAACCAGATACGATTGCAACAAAATACAACTCCTGGTATGTTTTTGACAATAACAATGTGTCTCTTTTAATATGTGTTTCTATGCTTACAGGACCAGCTGGCAGCAGACATGTACAGTTTCTCATCCAAAGAAGGGGACTATGCTCGCTACTTTGTCACAGTAAGTCTTGTACTCTCTGTGGGAGCGTGTGCAGCTGTGACGGGGAACACAGGCCTGGCTTGTCGCTCTTGTTTATTTAGCAGCCGTGTACTTTTTTTATGACCCTTCTTATGTGGTCACAAACACGCACACACACACACACACACACACACACACACACACACACACACACACACACACACACACACACACTGACTGTCTCTTTCTGTTTCCTGCAGCTTTTAGAGGCCCAGGCTGACTACCATCGAAAGTCTTTGACAGTTCTGGAGACAGTGCTGCCCACCATTCAAGCCCAACAAGGTATAACCATAGACTGTATATAGAAATGGACATACCTAACCTGCTAATCGCTGCGTTCCAAATAGGAAGTGAGCATGGGCGTGCTTCTGGCTCCATCGACTCTGGCTCCAATTCAATTTCTATTGAAAAATTGTCGCACCTCTCACTTCTGAATCATGAAATTGCAGTGAAACCAATTTTTAAACCATGAATTCATTGTTCATGTCCTGACTGAACTAAGTCTAAATGAGGTCAAAACAGAACTGGATCTGGCCCAGGGAAGAACTAAACCAGGTCCAAACCAGTTCTAAATCATTGTAAAGCATTGCTGATGCATAATTAAAAATGACTGAAATGTGTTTAAAGACTCAAACTACATTAAAGCAGCTCAGAATGATGGGAAATATGTTTTTTATGTAATTTGAAGGAATTTTCTAAATAAATATACTCTATGCATTTGAAGCCATTGGAATACATTATATATCCTCAGTCTCAGTCCCAAAAAGTAATATAATTTAAAAACTATAATTCCTATTTACTTGACTTTGGTAAGTTATCTAGGGGGGCATGTGACAAACTGTCTGTTTGGAATTTACAACAGTTGTAGAAGTCACATTTTCACATTTTACACATTTTAAGTTTTGCTTTTTTCAATGGTGGAATAACTTTACCATGTTGGTTGTACTGTTGCGTAATTAGGTTTGTTGCAAATAACAGACATCGGGCGTCAAGGGGTTAACCTGTCAAATTCGTCAATACAAAAGTGCTACTGTGGGCTTTACTAGGGCTGACCTCCTGGCTTGTTTACACCTTTTTCTCAGCTGGCATTTTTTTTCTCCTTCCTGTTTTGGTGCTGCCACTTTAAACATAGACTTTCCTGTTAGTCCCTGAAGTGTAAGCGCTAGTTCCAGGAGTTTTATTTTACTAAGCAGACTCCTGTAGTTACATCACCCTGGTTTGTTTTGGTAGGCACTGGGCTGCTACAGTGCGGTTAATATTAAAGAATAGTCCTTTGTCTTCCCTTCAATCATTTATTTGTCCTGCCATCTTTCTGTGGTATTTTGTTCTATGAGTATATTTTTTTCAGTGCTAACATGTGGTCTAGAACAGTCGGCTTTGGTTTATCAGCATGTGGGGATGACTCACAGACTCCATACATGCCCCCCCCCCATTCCCTCTCCTCGCCCACCTGACCTGTGTCCTCTCCCCATTCACACAATCCCTGTAGCATTTATATTCGCCAAAGACACAACAGAAACATATGGTTAGTATTAATTTTATAGCTCCCCGTAGTTCAAATGATGACTAAAAAGTGGTCCAGACCTCGTTGACTCAGAAATCTGTCATTTAAAGGTGCACAGTGCAACATTTCTGGTGAAAGGTCTGCCATTTGCTTGTCTCCATGGAGATGTTATGGCCTTTCCTGGAATGTTCAGCAGTATGGCATTAAACTTCTCTATCTCTATGGAAACAAGAAGGTGATCCCACGAGGCAAAGTTATGGGTCAGAAGAGGTGAGTTTGCTCATAGTAAGAATGCATGTTTTCAAGGCAATAAAACACCTAATGGAACAAATGAAAGTTTAATGCCATACTGTGGAACATTCCAGGCAAAGCAGTAACATCTCCATGAACACAAGCAGATGGAGGACACCTTCCAGAAAAAGTTACATAGTGCACATTTAACCAGTTACAAATCTAGTGACCAGTTAACAAGAGCCAGGAATATGGACAGCAGCACCTACTCATAAGAAAAGGGTTGGCTTTTAAATGTGAGAGTTCAAACCAGCAGCTGTTTGTAGTATAATGTGCTCTGGATGTGCACAGACTCTTGGACGGAGAAGCCGGCGTTCGGCACAGGGCTGGAGGAGCACCTGAAGAGGAGCGGGAGGGAGATCGCTCTGCCCTTAGAGGCCTGTGTCATGATGCTGCTGGAGACCGGCATGAAGGAGGAGGTGAGGAAGAGAATACTAATACTTCTAATGGAACCCTCTTATTACTGTGTGACGTGACAAGAAAGTAATCATTTAGTCACAGTGTTCAACAATACATTTTGAGCCTGTTGCATAATATACTGGGTCAACGTCAGTTCTTTGTAAAAAAGAAGAATACTTGAATTTGAGATTGAAGTTCAGATGGAAACAGAGTGAATGCATAACAATAAATAGCACTTTACTTTCCTGGATGCAGGATAATAACACGGTAACTGGATAGAAATAACATGGTCACTTTAAGTTAACATGGTAGTTTCATGGTAATCACGTTCTTTAATTGCTAATGCGACAAATGGGGAAAAAAGTCAGCTATTTTATATTTTTCCTTCATGGGTTTGGCTGGAGGTGGGGAAATTTTTGTTTATTCTTATTCTGAACAAAAACTAACCCCAATTTCTGCTCAAGTCCTACTAAATGTGTATTCTATCAGTGTTTAACCCTTGTCTTACCCTGTCTGTGAGAAGTGCTGCGGTCACCCTTTCTAGTCACATGCTCTTCTGCTTGTGACCACAGCTACACCGGTCAGTGACATAACCGCCTGTTGTTTATTCACATCTGAAGTCTAAACCAATGTAAACGGGAAGCACTTTTGTGTCCCCTCACAAGATTTATACTTCTCTGGTCTCCTCCCGCCCTGAACACAATAGGGAAGACTTGTCTCCTGGTCGTTAATCAGATTGTGGTTGCTACATAGAAAGTGCATGTGTGTAGGGGACTTGTATTCTGCATTGTGCGACAAAGCAAAGGGTTCATTATGGCTCAACGCAAAGGGTTCATTATGTGCAGCTGGCCTAGTTTGTATTGTAGCTATTTGATAAAGTGCTTATCTGTAATAAGTACATGTATGTGTGTGTGGGGAGGGGGGTACATTTAAATGGTTGTACTTTTTGTTGTTTATTGTGTGTTTGTCTATGCAGGGTCTGTTCAGAATAGCAGCCGGAGCATCGAAGCTAAAGAAGCTAAAGGCGGCGCTGGACTGCTCCACGTCGCAGTTAGAGGAGTTTTATTCTGACCCGCATGCTGTAGCTGGTATACAAACATAATATACTATTATACTTCTTCTTGTGCACTACCAGTCAAAAGTTCATACACTCTCATTAATTTTTCATCTATGTTTTTTTCTTTATTTTCATGATTATTTACATTGTATATTCTCACTGAAGGCATCAAAACTATGAATGAACACATATGGAATGTAGTAAACAAAAAATAAACTCAGAATAAACTTTGCTTTGATTACTGCTTTGTACACTCTTGGCATGTTACAACAAAGCAAGGGTGGCTACTGTGAAGAATTTAAATCTAAAATAATATATTAAAAAAAAAAAAAATAGTTATTTCATTTTTTTTTCTTTGCTACATCATTCCATATAACTTGCTTCATATATTTGATGTATTCCTTGTTTATATAAAATGTAGAAAGTAGTAAAGGTAGTGTAGATTGGTAGTGTAGATCCATGGGTTTCAGAGTGATGAAAATCACTGTTGCCATAGTAATTAACAGTTCAAAACAAAATATTATATCTTTTGGTCAAAAGTACTCAAAATCTCACCACTTTGTGGGTTTCAGATTCCTCTTATATAATATTTCATTTTGAATTGTTAATTGCCATGGCAACTGTCCTAATTTTTCATCATTCTGAAACCCATGAATGAACACAAACATAATTTTTCATTCATATTAAAGGTGCACTAAGTAACTTTTCTAGTCGGCTATAGGGTCTGTCTGTGTCCAATGAAATATTACTGCCCTCATCTCGTGTTTATATTCCTAAAAATGCTTTAAAAACACAAATTCCTACTGTGAGTGAGCTCGCCTCTTCACAGATCTGACCTGTAACTTGTCCTGATTGTATCAATTCCTTTACTCTATGGAGACAGACGGGGTTAATGCCATATTGTGGAGGCAAAGTATGGCAAAGTAGGCAAAGTAATCTCTATGGAGCAAGCATATGGCAGACCGTCTTACAGAAAAGTTGCATAGTGTACTGTACCACCACAACTATCTAGCTTTTACCTATTTTGTGGTTGTGTTTTTTTTTTTTTTTTTTAATATATTCTTTTCTATTTATATTCTATTTATCTATGTTAGTTAAATTGTCTGAAAAACACCAAAATAGAAAAATAGGGGAAGTGAAATGTCTATAAGTTGCATAATATGTTTTGAATAAAGATGTATATTTAAAGCAATGACACAAATCAACCAAATCTAAATAGAAAAGGTCTTATGATGCTGCTGTAATTGAAGGAAGTATCAGAATTCCTGTTTTGGCTCCTAAAGACTGCCTCCTTTCAGCACAAATGAACCCTTGCTTGTATTTTCCATGAAACAGTAGCGTGGCTGGGAAACGTCAAGCACGTGTCTGTGATTTCTGTGTTTTTAGGAGCGCTGAAATCCTACCTGCGGGAACTTCCAGAGCCGCTAATGACCTACCAGCTCTATGATGACTGGATCCAGGCGTCTAGGCAAGGCACACAGACATGCCCACAAATAATGGAGACTTATAAATGAGTGGATAGGGTACTAAAGATTTATTATATATCTTTTAGTGTGTCCGATCCAGATAAGAGGCTACAGGCGCTGTGGGTTGTGTGCGACAAGCTACCAAAGAACAACAAAACCAATTTTAGGTCAGACTTGGGTTTTTTTTTGTTTTTTGTATTTTTAGTAACCATGACAACCAAAAGTGGATGGAATAAGAGTACAGTATGGATATATGTGTTTATTTTCTCACAGGTATTTAGTGAAGTTTCTTGCAAAGTTGGCCCAAGACAGTGAAGTCAACAAGATGAATGCCAGTAACATAGCCATTGTGCTGGGACCCAACCTGCTCTGGGCCAAAACAGAAGGGTAAGAGTGACTCAGTAAGTTATATGATTATTATAAAAGCAAGATGGCTCATAAGGCATATTATACTTAACACCACCAATTACGATATGCGCCTAAACTATTAGTCAGTTTAATTTTGTAGTGATTAGCATGTATGATTAGCCACCAAATGTTGCAAATTATAATTATAACGAATTAGCATTGGCACTAATACATTTTTAGTAGGGATGGGTGATGTATTGGTTCCAATATCTATTTCGGAGGGATTTCCCAGATATCGGAATTGATTCGATGTTGAAATTTTTCAAAGATGTCCCAGTCTCTGTGTCCCCATGTGTTATTTCCAGTCTGCAAATATCAGTTATCAGCCACAGCAGCAAGTCATACAAGTATCGAATATTGGTAATCAGCTCAAAAAAAAAAAAAAAAATCTATATCAGACAATCGCAAATTTTTATATTATAATTTTAATCATTTATTTTAATTTTAATCTGACTCTGGTCAGGTGATCACCTAAATGTGAGAGCTATCAAAATTCACCAAAAACTCAAACTATATCATAAACATACTACAACATCATTACATTCTTTATTTACACAGGACACTGGCTGAGATGGCTGCTGCTACTTCTGTGCATGTGGTAGCTATTGTGGAGCCCATCATCCAGCACGCAGACTGGTTCTTCCCAGAGGGTACGTCCTCGCTTACCTCAACAACATCCTCCTAATCTCAAACTCTTATCTTCACTTATCAAATCCACCGCAGAAATATATTGTAGTCCTCTGTGGGAAAAGTCTGTAGAATGAATGGACATATGGCCTTGTTTTTGAACACTGAATGAGAGCATGTGTCTAGACTTGATGTTTTGCCATTTCTTTGTCCTGGTCTCGCCAAACATGTGTAACTGCTTGTTCAGCAGTAACATCTGTCTTAATTTAGTCATCATATCTGCTCTTTTGTTTGGGCTACACATTACAGCAACAGTTTAAATGTTTCTCTATTGGAAACAAGGAATAAAAATGACATATATATTAAAAAAAATATATATCATCCTCACCCTCGGTCTCATCCCTTTTTTCCACGCTCGGGTCCTCTACCAGAGGCCTGGGAGCTTGAAGGTTCTGTGCAGTATCTTTGTTGTTCCTAGTACTGCACTTTTCTGGACTGAGATGTCTGATGTTTTTCCTGGGATCTGCTGTAGCCACTCCTCCAGTTTGGGGGTCACTACCCCGAGTGCTCCATTGACCACGGGCACCACTGATGCCTTCACCTTCCAGGCCTTCTCCAGCTCTTCTTTGAGCCCCTGGTATTTCTCTAGTTTCTCATGTTCCTTTTTCCTGATGTTCCCATCACTTGGTACTGTGATGTCCACCACAACGGCTTTGCTCTGTTGTTTATCCACCACCACAATGTCTGGTTGGTTCGCCGTTACCATTCTGTCAGTCTGTATCTGGAAGTCCCACAGGATCTTGGCTCGATCATTCTCTACTACCTTTGGAGGTGTTTTCCACCTTGACCTTGGGGTCTCCAGTCCGTACTCTGCACCGATGTTTCTGTACACTATGCCCGCCCGTTGGTTATGCCGCTCCATGTGTGCTTTTCCTGCCAACATCTTACACCCTGCAGTTATGTGCTGGATTGTCTCAGCGGCCTCTTTGCACAGCCTACACCTTGGGTCTTGTCTGGTGTGGTAGATCTGGGCCTCTATTGCTCTAGTGCTCAAGGCCTGCTCCTGTGCAGCCAGGATGAGAGCCTCTGTGCTGTCCTTCAGACCAGCTCTCTCAAGCCATTGGTAGGATTTCTTGATATCAGCCACTTCAGTTATGTTCCGGTGGTACAT
>KN485455.1:1697-29755 GCA_000787095.1 Periophthalmodon schlosseri | reverse complement strand
ATTTTGGGGCTCAATATTTATTGTGTGAACATTTTCTTTGTGAAGATGGGGAGATTTGGGGTATTTTTTGTAATACAGTAATTGTACATTCTGTTATTTATATGTTGCAGCTCATTCCCTTTTATGATACTGTCTGTTTAAAATGGTTTACTGGGATTATCTCGCATTATTGTTATTGTATCAGTGGCATAAAGTAGCTTCAATATTATCATTTATTGCAGTATATCTCTACCATGATATCATGCTTCAAAATGTGTTATCGGGACAGGCCTACATAAAACATCTTTTTGTGCAATTACACCAAAACCAAATGAACATCAGGCAAAGCAGTGTGCATCTTGGCATTAAGTGGTCTGTCAGGGACTGTCTCACACTCCCATGTTTAGCTCTATGTGCGAGGAGCAGCTGATGTCAATGCTCAAAATGTAATAGAGCATTTTATTTTACAAATCAAAGTACCAAGCCCTTCCTGTCACAACCAACCATATTACAGTAGCTAACACAGTCATTTTGTTTTACTGGTAAATGTTCCACATAAAGGGATAAGAGAGATGGTCCTAAACACTGTACAAAAGTCAAATGTTCTGTGTGAGCTTTGGGAGTCCTTCTGAGTGGAGCTGGAGTGTAGTGGATAGCAGTAGTGAGTAAATGGGAGCGTGCTCTGTGATGTGTGGAGACTAGTGTCTACATTGACATGACATGTTAAGAATTCTAGCCCAGGGCCAGAGAAGAGCCTGCTCTCTCCGCTCTGTCTGAATAGATGTGGGCTCACTGGCCTCTTCCCTCAGTGATCCTTTAACCACCTTCCAAACCCATCCACTCCCTGTTTTCTTTCAGAAGGGCAGCAAAGCTGATAGCAATAAATCTAAGAAGATATTTGTAGGCGGCATCCCCCATAACTGCGGAGAGCCTGAACTCAGGGACTATTTCAATCGATTCGGAGTGGTAAGTATTGGCTATGCATAGCACAAGCACCATACTTATTTTGTCATTGGTCTGGTTTCTAGTGGAGCGCCATGGCAGAGGTCAAGTCACTACGCTGCAATAACCTCTGGGCCCAAAGCACAGTGCAGTCCTTTGGTAATGTAAACGCGCTGCACTAGCCTGACTCGGGCCATAGCGCTCTAGTAGCAACCAAACTGTCATGTGCTCTGTATTTCAGTCAAATGAACAGTGGTCTGGGGGGATATGACACATGATGACACTGTATGAGACTGTATGAGACATGTGCGCTCCTAAATGCACTCAGAATGTTGAATTGCTTTACGAGCCTGGTGCGTCTCTACATGCACTCACTGTTCCCTTTGTCCCATCTCAAGGTCACAGAGGTGGTAATGATCTATGATGCGGAGAAGCAGAGGCCCCGAGGTAAAAGCTGATCCCGCTCTCCCTCCTCTCCTCCCTCTCCATCTTAAATCACATGACAAACTATTCTGGCCCAAACGCGCGCCCACACCAAATGTCCTGGTTACCTCTACTTTGGTTTCTCTTCTTAATGACCTTGGAATACAGACATGATCACTACCAGCTTAAATACTTTCTATATTATACAGTTTTAAATATCTACTTTTAAATGAACCACTCCGTTCCCAGAGAAATAGTGCTTTGGCAGGGCATCTCTGCATCGGAAATGACAGTGTTGAGTTGATCACATTATGCTTTTCAAGCTGGAAAAACTTCTCAAAGTGCTTTATACTTATATATTTTCCTTCCATACTCTGGAGAGTCTAGGCTACATCTGTGTCTTACCGTTCCCTTACATTCCACATTCACACAGGCAAGCTTAGTGAAGTGTCTTGCCCATGAACACAACATCACATGTGTTCACCCTTAGGTGTAACTGAGTGGTAGTCAGGTTAGGCTGGGCAATGAATTTGTGTTTTTAATGGCCAATGTGAAAATTAGCAAAAGTTTACCCCTCACTTTCTTGTTAGCAGAGCAGGGTTATTGTGCAATTAAACAATTGGTATTGTAAAAAAAAACTTTTCTAATTTAAACCAATAAAATGACATATCTATACAAATATTACATTTTTAATTTCTTTGATAAGAATGAAAATGTAAAGAGCTTCCACTGTTTGAAAAACTAGCCGTCCCTGTACTGCCTTTAGATTAAAATTGCAATTGTCCGGTATAGGATCCTCCACTCCTCCAGTTTTATTTGCACAGTGAAAGGTGTTGCTACGCAAGACTAGAACAGTTTCATGGCTTAAGTTTTTTACGCCAATGGAGGTCTTTCAAAAAGATCCTTTTTAACAAAGTTCAATGTAGTTCAAGTCTCTGTTTGATAGAAATTCAATGATAGTGAAGTATTCAGGTTACTGAAAGTAGGTGGTTTCTCTGTGTAGGTAAAGTAACAATGTACTTCATCACAAGTTCACACACAGCTGCTGGCATATTGAGAGCAGATTGGCTCTCAGAGGACTACCTCCAGATATTCAGTTTCAGACAAAGCATTTGTCCTGTCAAAGTTTAACTGCTCCGAATTCACTTACAAACCTGAGCACTCATTTTGGAATGTATCCTCTACTATGAATGACCCAGTGCCCACAATATCTAAAGCATCCACTCCACTCATGTGTAATTAGAATCCATCCGAATAGTTTGTCATTTGGATTTAACATGACCTTTGCACTTGTTAAACTAGACTATTATTGTATCTGTTAAACTAAACCAGTAGCTAAGTTTTCTTTAGCTGTAACCTGATGCATATGTAGTATAGTGTGTGTTCTCCCACATAGACTGTTAAGTATGTGTAAGTAAGCCCTTTCTGTTTTCTTTCTCCTCTGCCCTCCTCCCTGTGAATGCTTTGGATGTGATTAACCGTGTCTCTTTAAGATGTGTCTCTTTTCCTTTAGGTCACTGCATTGACCAGTGCTACAGAGATACAGGCCAGAGCTCACATTTGTCACGCTCGCTATTACATTGGCCAAAGGGAGTGTACAGAGCTGAGATTCTCTTTTGTCACCCAAACTGTTCCTTCAGTCCAATTTCAGAAGCAACAAAATCTGATTTAAATCTAAACTTAAATCTACATCTATTTAATTAGACTATCTTTCATTTTATAAACATGGTCCTATAACAGTATAGTAATCTCTTATACAGTTTAAAGGGCCTGTATTATGCTATTTTCTGATTTATGTTATAATGTTGTTTCCTCATCAAAACATACCTGGAATTGTATTGTGTTTCATTAACATAAATCCTGCATATTTGAGCTGAGTTCTTCTCTCAAACGGAAGACACTCTGTTCCACCTTGTGATGTCATGTGGTAATACAGGAAGTGCTCCACCGTGTTTTTAAACTCCATACACCTTCATTAGAATCATTTGGATGATTTCAGCCCTGGACTATAGGTAAAGGAACTATAGGTAAAGGTACCTGTTAACTTGAAAACTACATGACATCACAAGGTGGAACAGAGCATTTTCAAAGATGTGTGAATGAAGGAAAACACAACTCCAGGTATGTTTTTCATGAGGTAACAGCATTATAACATGGCTTAAAGCTCACAAGAGTAAATTATGTGTAATATTTGACCTCACTAATTCCTATCTTCTCAAATGAAGAGTAACGTACAAATTGTATTGATATAGAACTAGTGCCGAGCCCTAGTGAAGCCTATAGAGGACATGTGAGTGTATCAAAGCAACAGCGTAATCTTATATTTGGATATGGGACGGGTCATTGACAGAAGTTATTAATAGAGATGGACCATAAGCGTTGGGAGAGGCTGGCATGATACTAGAGGTCTCTGAAAAGGGACTCATCTCCAAGGATGTTTAATTGGATTCAGGTTAGGTCCCCAAGTAGAGACGTGCTCAACCCAGTTCTGCCACAGCGCAAACTTCACCCAATCACACGGAGATCGCTGCAGAGTAGGGCATCCAAGCGCTTGTCACATTCATTGAGTCTAGATTTGGTTCTTTGATTGATTGAGGGGATATTATGTATAATCGATCATTTTTAGCTTTCTACCATGTTATAACGTTGTTCCCTCATCATAAACATGCCTGAAGAGGTTTTTGTTGTCATCCATTACGCTTGAGTATTTTAGCGATCTCTCCTGGGCCATATTTGAACCCTCCTACGGTTTGCTTGTAAGATTCTGTGCCCATGCTCCCACACAACAATACTCCATAAATATACAAAAATATGATACAAAGCTGTACACAGCAACTTGACAAGCCTGATGCGATGTGCAGTAGTTTCATTAGCAAAATGCACGCCAACTGTGTTGTGATAGCACTCTGAAGGGAGGGGAGACTCAAAGCATCAAAAAAACGAAAGTGAGATTTATAAAACATGTTAATATGTTGTTTTCGGCGAATATAGCATTTTCAAAACAATAAAAGGTAGAATGGTGATCTAAATGTGTTATGTGTTAGCAGATAATGCCCCCTCTTTAAATTACAAAAAGGTGTATTATTTACTTAGCATTGTCCAGGTAGTAGTACACTCCAAAAATGAAATCTGACTGTTTGGCCTTTATCTCTGTGGTTCTGTATGTATGTATGTATTATTATATTGGTAATATTTCTATTGTCCATTGTTTACCCAGACTTACTCAAAGTAAATATACTATAAACATAACTGTGTGGGAAAGCCCAGAGAAAGATTTGGACATTACATAGTTTTTTTTTCATATTTTGTGATGCATTAACAATGGCTGCTGCGACTGTGTGCTCCACAGCGATTTACCAAAGGGCAGGTCCAGGTGGGGTTCAGATGAGATGGCACAATGAACAGCGGACACTGATCAGCACAGGAAGTCACACAACATTTAAGCGCACAAGTCACTTTGTATAGGAGAAAAATGCATTCGAGAAGGAACTTAAAGTGGATATGACAGATTTTTTTGATACTCTAATTTTGACTTCATTTGTTGTAAATATACATTATAGTTTTACACCCATCAAGAACGAATTTTTGAAGAAAAGTTTAAAAATATGTTGAAAATTACAAGAAGTAGAGAGCACATCACACGGAGAATTCTGTCCAAAAGTTCATCACAATTTACACTTTTTTTTCTGGTACTTTAAACATTATTTCAACAAAACAGAGTTGTGTTACTATATTTTTATTTGTCAAATAATAACTTCTGTGTACATTAGAAGAGTTTTTGCTAATCAGGAAGTAAAATTTTAAACCTAAAAACTGAGAAAAAAAGTGTGTTTTTATAGAACAGGACACAGTTAGTAGTCAGATAAGTAGACCTTATCTACAGATAAGGTCTACTTGGATTGGAAGTTCAAGTAAACATGGCTGACTTGAAAACTAAAGTGTTTCATGCTCAGTCCTTCCTGGGTCTGATCAGTGCACATGTGTGCGCGTGTGTAATGTGTGCGACGTCATGTGGACCGTCACCTGGCTGCCCTCACTGCCGTAGCCCGATACTGTTTCTCATCTTGTGTTGTCACAACCCCCTGCTACCTTGATTCACTCTTGGTCGTTGGCTAGGTTTTGGATTTATTACTTTCGAGGCCGAACAATCAGTGGACCAGGCTGTCAACATGCATTTTCACGACATCATGGGCAAAAAAGTGTGTAGTTGTAGTTTTATTTTACCCTTCGAAATGAACAAAGGCTTGAGCGACCAGCAGTTTCCGACCATTGATCATTGTTTGTCAAAATAAAATTGCTATATTTTTATAGCATTTATGTAACATTTGTGTATAGAAATAATGTATTTTTTTCCTTACCTACCCTTAAGTCGCTCAAGGCTTTGTTTGAATTGACCTCTCCTTTAGGATGTTATTTTTAAAACAAAAATAAAACAAAAATATTTGTTGAAATAACTAATTATATTAAATAAATGTAACAAAATCTGCAATATTTGTTAAAACTAGAGTCACCTACAGGATTGGTCAAAATACTTTCTTTTGTGTTTTCTAATGTTCAGTTGGCAGGTCACTTACACGTCAACATTTTTTCTTTACTTTAAAAAAAAAATACCAGTGACCTCAGTTTAAGAATCTCCATACTGTGTCTGCCCATCACAATCCAAAATGACTTTACATCTGAGCAAAGTCCCAAAGCGCTGCTGCGAATGAGACAGGCTCCAGTCGGAATAATATTGACTTATCTGCGTTTGTCATCTCACAGCCGAAGCACCAGATGCACAGGCTTTATTGCACAGAGACTATTGAGAAAGTGTCAGGTGAGCTGTTGACATGAACAAACAAGTTGAGTTTAGTTTACTGTTGCCAAAGTACACTCGACAAACCATTCAGGATTCACTTTTCAATGATCCTCCTTCCATATATGTATAGTAGGTTTAGCTTGACAGTATGGAAGAGGTGGAAAAGATACATTTGCCTAGTTAGTTTGAGTAAATGTTGCTAAAGGTTATTCTCTTCAGTGTAAAGTCCACATGACAGGTTAGACTACTCAATTCATTAAAACATAAAAAGGCAAGATTTTGAGTCAAATGTTGAATGCGTGGATGTTAAATATTTTTTTTTAATTTAGGGTAAGTTTATGGTTTTACTTCCTGGTTGGGCATGGGCAGCAGATATTACATGTAGAGTAAACGGTCACCGAGCAACCTTAATGTTAATAAGGGCCCAATAAGTGTCCAATGTTTCTATGGAGCGTTTCAAACATTGATGCGGCGCGCTTGAGCGATGGCACGGCACGTTTGAGCATCGCAAGAATTGAAAAACGCAAGAGTTGAATCTGAACTTTTGGTGAAATTTGCCATGCACCAGTGTGTTTCAAGCTTCTGCCCTCAAATACAAAGGCGTTCAACTAGAGGCGTTTGCCGCGATATTGACGCTGCAGTCGAATGCTGCTCTATGGTTAGACTAATAAAAATTGGTGACAACACCTTTATTTTGTTAAATGAAGATTTAAGCTGTCAGGAAAAGCCGTCCTTGTGCTGAAATTGTCTCTGCATTTTGGATGGAGTTTTCAGTGTTGATGACATAGGTAGAGGGATTCTATTTTAGAACTCACTACTTTCTGTGTTTTATTACTTTTCTTCTCAACTTTTTTCCACAAACTGCCTCTTAACTGATGTAAAACTATGATAAATATTTATCACAGGTACTATCCCACCAAACAGAATTAGCAGCTTATCTTCATTGAGGTCTTGAGATGTCTCCTCTAATGATTTGTGTGTATAAGAAAATGGCCACATATCCAGTCAGATCATATTAGGATAGATCTGGTTTCTATAATGTCCTTTACTGTCGCTTCTGTATGGAACTTTGTTCCATCTAAAATGCCAGCTGAAGCATCAGATGCTTCAGCAAAATGCCAGCTGAAGCATCAGATTTCACAATGACCTTCACAAAATTCACAGTCTCCTATCACAATTGTATTTAACCTGGCTGAATGAAATGGATGCCCAAAGCTTATGTTATTGCAGCTTACATTATGAGAACAGTCAGTACAAATGATTACAGTAAAGCTGCATTATAAGGTCTAGATGTTCTGAGAGTAGGACTAGTAGAGTAAAAATAAAAGGGAATCAGTATTTTTTCCTTCATTGATGCACCATAATTTTCAATTTGATATTTCTTATAAAAATAAATAAATTAATTCCATGTTCATTAATTAACATAAAAACAAGTTGGACTTTGAATTAGTGTCATTTAACATATTTAACTGTTTTTTATTCCTCCAAAGTCTGAGCTATTTATGAGCTATTTATGAGGATTGCTGTTGACCTCTCCATTAAAGCCACAGTATGTAACTTTTTAGCTAAAAATAGGCTTTTTATTTGGTTGTTTTTATTGCACTGAAAAACTTGTCCTTACACATATCCTTACTGTGAGCAGGCTTGCATCTCCATAGACCTGACCTGACTGCCTGGAGAAGGGCCTCCTCCTGCTTGTTTCCATGGAAATGTTGTTCCTTTGGCCTTAATCTTCCACAGTATGGCATAAAATCTATCTATCTCCATGGAGAATGTTCTGAAGTATGGTTTTAACTTTGTGTTTCCATGGAATCATGCAGGTGACATGCTACCTCCAGAAAGTTGCATACTGTGCCTTTAAAAAGACCAAAACTAACCATTGATGATTTGAAATGATTTGATCTCGATTTGATGAAAATTGTATTATTTATACAGCCCTATTAGAAAATCTGTCATTTGAACCAAACTAATGCTGTCACAATACAAAAATTTCAAACTTGATTTTGATACTAAGGAATTGACCCAGTACTTGATACCGATTACGATACCACAATGAAGATAAAACATGCTCCTTTGTCAGTAATAGCATGTAATGTAATTTCTTTGTTACTATTAGATTTTATACTAGTTCTGATAAAGCTCAAAATAACAGTAAAACTGTTCAGGAAAGCTCAGATTGTATTATTTATTTACAGTATTAGTTTTAGTATCAATTAGTATCTTATTTTCAATACTTTTGACAACCCTAAACCAAACTTCACAAATACAACAGTTGAACCATCACTGACCACTTCACTGTTTTACCACCCTTGACTTTGTGCTGGTCGACTTAATCCATTGTTCTTGACTTGACATTACCTTACACACCAGGACTTGAGGGAGCCGGGGAGATCGGAGTTACAAAATTAGAAATTGGAGCACATCAAACTGCACAACAAATCCCAGTTCAGTTGTTGGGGACTGTACAGAAGTCACGGTATCCATCACCGTGTGGTGCGATGCCCAGGGGAGGGGGGCCAGGTAGCTGCCGGAAACATGTGCATGTAATTAGGTCGACAGAGAAGGAGGACGGGAGCCTACACCTTAAAGCGCCCAGGAATTTGTGATTCGTTTTCCTCCTGCAAGGTGACCCCAATAGCTCAAGCCCTCAGTCTATTTCGGGTTGGCTCTCCCTCAGTAGCAGGCTCTGGTTCTTTGCTCTGGTTAGCGGCGGGAAGCTTTGCCTAGTTACAGACTCAAGTTTTTTGCAACCATTTATTTAAAAGCATGACTTATTCTTGCAGCTTTACAAAGCTAAACTCCTGCATTAAAGGTGCATAGTAATAAAATATCTTAGGGCAAAGAGAGGTTCACCAGAATTGCATCCTTAAAGGCTCTGTGCCTGATTTCTACTGTCTTAAAAGCGCAACAGAACTAGTTCATTTTGAAGGGCCCATATTACTTTGTTTTCTGATCTGTTATGTTATTTCCTCATCAAAAACTTACCTGGAGTTGTGTTTTGTTTCAGTCACATTTAACACACAAATCCTGCAGATTTAGGATGAGTTCTTCTCTCAAGCTGAAAATGCTCTGTTCCATTTTGTGATGTCATGTATCACAGGAAGTGCTATACTGTGTTTTTAACTCCATTATGCCCTCACTAGAATCATTTGGATGATTTTAACCATGGAACTGCCAATCTCTTCTGAACTAAAAGGGAAAAGGTAGCTGTTAACTTGAAAACTACCGCTTCATGATCATCACAAGGTGGACATGGACATGTAGACAGACCAATAATAAAGGGTTACTCAAAATGTGTGAATGAAACAAAACACAACTCCAGGTATGTTTTTGAGGAGGAAACAACATTTTAACATGTCATAAAGCTCACAAGAGTACATTTTGCGTAATATAGGACCTTTAAACAGTGGTCTGAAGTTATTCCTCACTTACCTTATGCATTTTGAACATCCTAATTATTTACAGTGATGAGTTAACAAGCGCTTTGCACAACTCTCACAAGCCAAAGCGGAGTTTTGTCGTTTTGCCGGTAAAGCTAACAACTAGCATGCTAATGCACGCTTCTTGATTATCGGACAATAAAATGCTTTTTAATTAGATGCAGACAGCGCACAGCAGACATATTTTGACCTTACAATATCTGTACTGGGGCAAGACAAATTTAACTCAAATACATTGGAAAAAAATGGGTACATGACCTCTAAATTCTATTGGAATCATTTTTTCAATACAAGACACAGTATGAAGATGATGAATTTTCCGTTTTATGAAACACATTTCTTTTATTATCTGCATGTTTACCTTATAATCTATCAGATGTGAGATACAATTTTTTCTCTATTTGTCCATCCCCTGCTAAAACTTAAGTGACAGTTAAAATGGCATTTTTTAAAAGCGTTAGCTGAAGAGAGGTAAGTCTTGACCTTCATTAGATGCCTTTAAATAAATAGTGTAGATTTCAAAGACCCACCCTGTGTTTCTCGGGTACAGCTTACTCTCCAGAATTTCTTCTTTTTTATGGTAATATCAGTTTTCTCTTAATGTGTCAGTAGTACCTGCGAAACACAGTTATAGACCCTCTTAGTTAGTCAGAAATAAACTAAACGTTACTGACCCTGGCCCACATAAAGATCTAAAGATAAATGTGTGATATTTTGGCCCAAACGTTGAGTATAAATAAGGAGGGAGCTCAGGTGTGTGTGTTCTGCAGGGCTGTGGTGCTGGTGTTACCAAATGTGCTCTGTGTCCTTTGTCCAGGTGGAAGTGAAAAAAGCCGAACCTCGTGACAGTAAAGCTCCAGGGCAGCTGGGCCCGGGCCAGTGGGCTCCCAGGGGCATCCTGACTGCAGCCAACGGGTGGACAGCACAACCTGCCCAGAGCTGGACACAGGCGTACGGCCCACAGGGTAAGTGGGCACCGGGCCACATGCTCAAACTGTGGCTAGCCTACTTTATATCACCCCGCTGGCTTTGCAACTAACCTTCTGTGTGTACAAGATCACTGCTGGACATTATTTATGCTGTCAGTGAGCCAGTATTTTTACACAAAGCAAAACTTGCTAATTTCACTAGCATTAGAGTCATGTGTTATAGTTTGTATTTGTTGTTTTTAATTGTACAGCCTTAAAGGACCCATATTATCCTATTTTCTCACGCATGTTTAACACACAAACCCTGCATATTTAGGCTGAGTTCTTCTCTCAAACTGAAAACACTTTGGTCCGCCTTGTGATGTCATGTGGTAATACAGGAAGTGCTCCATTGTGTTTTTAAACTCCATACACCTTCGCTAGAATCACTGTGGTATTTTCAGCCCTGGAATTGCCAATCTCTACTGAACAAAAGGTAAAAAGGTAGCTGTTAACTTGAAAACTACCACTACATGATATCACAAGGTGGAACAGAGCATTTTCAGCTTTGAGTAACCCTTTATTATTAGTCCATCTACATCTCCAAACATGAATGAAGCGTGAATGAAACAAAACACCGCATATGATGAGATAACAACATTATAATATGGCTTAAAGCTCACAAGTGTCAATTATGCTTTAAAGCAATAAGAGAAAATGTAGTTTCTATTAAAGTCATAACTAAAAAAATGAATTTACTGACTACATGGAGGCAAATTGACAGTTCTAATTTTATCCCCTCATTCTCTCAGAAGGAATAGAAGATACTTGCTTTTCACTTCTTCATCTTAGTTTAAAGCCCTACTGCGTAAGATTTCAGCCAAAAACTTGTTTCTACACAGATCTGACTTGTAACTGGGCCTGGTGGAGGGAACACTACCTGCTTGTCTTCATGGAGATATTCTTGTTTTGCTTGGCAAAAGTTTTAGCCCATTCCACAGAATCTCCATGGTATCGATCATGATAGACCAATATATCGTGTGGTCGATATTTGCACTTTTTAAATCTTCAGCACAGGCTGATATTTTGTTTGGGTCAACCTGCTGCCTAAAGAGTACACACAAAGCTTTATTGTAACACTAATGCAACAAGATAACACAAAACGTGACTACGCAGCTCTCTTAAAAGTTTATGGTAAAAAAGGGGTTGTGGGCAAGTTTGTAGTAAAATTAAATTACATAATTTGGGGACATCAAAATTAGCCCTATATATTTCCCCAAAAATATCGGCAGAGCTCATTGCCATTGGTTCCTCTAGATTCTAAACAATTGGCATCAGCCATGAGAATAGCCATAAATAGCCATATCAGTTCTGGGAAGAATTGAAGAAGCGGCTTGGATGAGCAGCAAAATGTCTTCACTCAAACAACTTTTTGTCCAGTTGACAGATTTGAATTTTTCTTTTACTATGATGGGGGCAGCAGTAGAAAGAAATGCTTCATATTCAGAATGTGACTAATATTTAACCCTGTTTTTCTTTTCTCTGTAGGAGTGTGGGTATCGACTACAGGCCAGCCCATAGGTGAGTGTTACCCCTACCCCAGTACAGTCTTGTAATGAGCCGCCTCACTGACTCTTTGGTTATCTGCACTATTGCTTAAGCATGTATTGATGTGGTGTAGATGCCTCCATGTAGAGTGTTTATCTGGACGGGCCTGTGTCAGAGCGGCTCAAACGGTGCAGCCTGCAGACAGTTAGCGTGTTATCGCTGAGGCTGCTGCTGATAGTGTGCTTCAGAGACAGATGGCAGCCTTGAATGGATCCCGCTCTCCCCCTGCTATTGGTCAGGCTCTGCTTCCTATCAGCACCTCCAGGTCAACACGCAGCCAGGCTCTGCAGTGTCAGCCACAAATACTCACTTCACTCCTGTTTTGGCTCTCAATATACGGTCCCCTACTTATTTCTCTAGAGCTGTAGTTGACTTAAGAAATTCTTGGTCGACTAGACATATCATGTAGAATGATTAATCGGCTAAAAAGGGAGAGTGGCAAAAGCTGTATTTATCTGACCCAAACTGCACTCACAAGACTACACCTGCACGGGAGTTCATGCTATACAACTATTTATACAGAAAAAGTACTAGGAAACAATGGATTTATATAAAAACATGTGCCTTTTTACATATAAATACCAAAAAAATACTCACTAACTTCTCCTTTCTGCTGTTGTCCCATATAAATCCTTATAATCTAAAGAAAATTGTATCGACTAATACGAATTTTGGTCGACAAAGACACCATCAACCGATTAAACAACTAAATGACTAAGGGACTACAGCCCTACTGGAATGTTTTCATGGTATGGCATTGAACTTATCTTCTTGGAGACAAGCAGCAGTGACACCACTGTGAAAATTATCATCTTGGACATATTGTCATATTTACACTGTTAGAGACATGTTCATTAATATTCACGGTCTCTATCAAGTAAATGAATAGGTTAGGACATGCTGGTGTAGAGCAGCCACAGGGAGGTGTTCTGAGCTCTGGAGAGATTAAATACAGACTAAATATACAGGATCACTGAGATGAGTGTGAATGAAACGAGACACAACTCCAGCTATATTTTTGAAAAGGACACACTTCAAGCATATATCAGGGTCAGTTATATAGACCCTTGCCATTAGACCAGTTATTGGATTGGACAACAAACACTCTACATGGAGAGGAACCATATGAATTGTTATTCACTGAGCAGCGTGCAACAACATTAACTAATAGTGTATTGACTGTATGAGAAGTGAGGCTAAGAGGCTGTTTTGTACCAGCACTTAATGAAGCAAGAGGCCGGGACTGTGGTTACTCATTCAAGGTTGAAGAATTGATTTGTCAAAGAGTTAGTGTTTAACACAGAGGATCATTATTGTTATACATCAGCAGGCCTAAAGTGTTGGTACTTGTCTCCTGGCAGGTGGCTACGCTCCAGCACTGACAGCCGCTCGAGGGACCCCCACACAGCCCCCTTCACCTTTCAATGCCTTCCTGGTGACCACTCCAGCGGCCAGCTTCGCACCTCAGGGCTATCCTCAGCAGGGCTACAGCACAGCACCACAGTTCGGTCAGTACCGCTCTCACTACTGTGTACTTTTCAGGGGATATTACGTCATTGCATCTACACCGTTATATCTGTGTGAATCTGGAGCTGGACAGGCGTTCTGCTGTATGTGTGGTCAGGGAGGGTCCAGCTTATCTCTGAGGGACAGCACTTATTCTATCACAGGCGGAACCATCTATTGTGTAGAGCTGTTTCAGTGAACTTTAGCTTACATGTACAGGACAATATAGACTTTGATGAAGCTAAAGTAGTTTTAGAATAATCATGATCTATGTCAGAACTAGTGTAAGATTACAAGATAAAATTAACAATTCAACATTTAAAATTCCATTCATCTGGGATTCATAGAACCATAGTTACATATGTAACTTTAGTGTTTACTATACTTGTAATAACAAAGTTATGATGGAGCGTGTCCAAACTATGGCCGGTTGGCCAAATGCGGCCCTCAGACCAATTTTTTGTTAAAATCATTATATATAGGTAGGCTATAGGTGTGGTGGCATAGTCAGAGCTAAATGATTCACTGTATTAATGACATATTGTAAAACACTAGTGTATTGAGCCTTTTCCTTAGTATCAGAATCAGAATTTAAATTTTACTTCGGTACTGTATCTAAGTGCTGAGTGTTACGCCATGCTTTGGCCCTGTGGTATTGGAATGTGATGGGGCAGCAAAATCATGAGATTTTCAAGGAGTTGATACATGGACTTGATCATGTTTGACATTTGTGGGTTTTATTTCTGGATATTCTTATAAAAATACCAAATAATTCTGTGATCTGAAAACAATCAAATATATACAGTATTTATCTTAACTTGGAGACACAATATAATAAAAATACATTCAAATGATTGCAGTAAATTGATTTGTCCCAATAGGAAAATTATTCTGTAGCTACATTTGACATGACTGTATTAAAAAATTAACGTGTTTGTATGGTTCTGCAGGTTACAGTTTTGCCACAGCGCAGGCCGAGCAGTTCGCCGCACAGGTCCCTCCTCCCCCCACCACTCCTGGGACCGCTCCTCTGGGCTTTGCTCCGGCCACCACCCCAACTCAGGACCTCAGCAAGGCGCCGACCGGCCAACCCGAGTTCCCCTACAGCCAGTATGGTAAGCCCCATGTGGAAGAGCCCTCCACACTAGGTGTTAGACCCTTTCTTATGTTCTATGGAGCTCCGTGCATACAGCCTGAGCAGCCATCCCCACCTGCATACAGGCTTGTGCACATGAGCTATGGCTGTGATTCACTCACTACGTTTACATGCACAGAGAACTCCAAGTGCGCTAAACAACTAAATTCAAATTGCCTTTGCCCCAAAACCTGTCAGACCACTCTTGTCTCATTCTACAGCAGGTCACAGAACCAAATTGATACTTGGCATTGACATCACCCTGTGGGCGTTCTACATGTACAACATGTCTATGGAGGACCGTTCAGCAGTTACCATGGTGACACATTAGCAAAAACTGCCAAATAAGTTTTAAAGCAGACCTATTATGCAGAATCAACTTTAGAGCTTTTAACCATGTTATAGTTGTTTTTCATTTACCTCTCAAAGTTGTTTTTTAGCATTATTTATGCATATTTGAGTAATCTTTATACATATATATATATATTCTGTATTCAAGTCGTAATTTCTCCAATTAACCCACGGTTTCACCACCAATTTAATTTTCTTGATTGGTTATGCACGTAGGACTCAGTAGCATCACATAGTCATTTTGCTAGTGTGGTCTATAGGAGGTGCCGACAACTGCATGGCTCTTTGTTGTGATGATGTTTTATGCTCCCATTGGACACCGCAGTTTTCTAATGTGGAAATCAGCGGACTTGTTTCTTTTATTAAGTCATTTTAGATGAATATTGGAGTTAAAATGTCCAAATTCACTTGGGAATGTTGATGACATCAGCTTCAAAGTATCAATAGGTGTGAACGGGGCCTACGAGACATTCAGGGGCATCTAGTATCGGTAATTTAGCATTAGCACTGCAACTTTGAAGCCATAATTGCTTATCATACATATAACCACACTTTTGACAGAAAAATATAAGCAACATCTCATTTACATTGATCAAATGAGCACACTGAAGCTCCAGTAGATTTTGCATTCACTTTAACATAGCAAAACAAAACATGTGCTAGTCCGCTATGGAGGAACTGTAATTAATCATCACTGCTAAAATGAGTGAGTAAATGTCCGAACACAATCTAAACCTGGCTGTTTCTTACCCCGTGCAGTTGAATTCCTCTCCTACTCTGCTGATCCGTTATACACTGCCTGGCCAAAAAAAAAGTCGCCACCAAAAAAAAAGGTCACACACTCTAATATTTCGTTGGACGCCTTTAGCTTTGATTACAGCTTTCGCTGTGGCATTGCTTCGATAAGATTCTGCAATGTCACAAGATTTATTTCCATCCAGTGTTGCATTAATTTTTCACCAAGATCTTGCATTGATGATGGTAGAGTCTGACCACTGCACAAAGCCTTCTCCAGTACATCCCAAAGATTCTCAATGGGTTAAGGTCTGTGACCACTGCACAAAGCCTTCTCCAGTACATCCCAAAGATTCTCAATGGGGTTAAGGTCTGGACTCTGTGGTGGCCAATCCATGTGTGAAAATGACGTCTCGTGCTCCTGAACCTCTCTTTCACAATTTGAGCCCGATGAATCCTGGCATTGTGCCCGTGCCATCAGGGAAGAAAAAATCCATTGATGAAATAACCTGGTCATTCAGTATATTCAGGTAGTTGGCTGACCTTATTCTTTGAGCACATACTGTTGCTGAACCTAGACCTGACCGACTGCAGCAACCTATTACCTATTTGCTTAGTTAAATCCAGGTGGCGACTTTTTTTTTGGCCAGGCAGTGTATTAAAGTGATGCAAAACCTGCTGTAGACTGGGACAAGAGTGGTCTGACAGGTTTTGGGGCAAAGACTGTTTGAATTTGGTTGTTTAATGCACTCGGAGTTCCCTGTGCATGTAAATGTAGTGAGTGTGACACTGCCCCTGGTTCAGCCGTGGATATTACAGTTACTGTTTGGGGCTGTCCGCTCACCCTTACTTACGTCTCTGGGTTGAATTAGATCATCCTGTGCAGTGTTTTGAATCTGTTTGTGGTATTTGCTTTTCCTTGACTAACTCCAGTTTCTGCCAGCATGAGAGCTCTCCCTCAAACCTTAATTCTGCCTGTTTAGCTGTAAAGCCCTAACCAGCCGTTTCTCCACACTTCAAATACTGCTCCAGTGCAAACAGGGTTCCCACTTAGCCCGAGAGATTTGAACTTTTTAAAACATTTCATTAACCAAAAATGTGAAATGTCCATTGTGAATGTCTCTTAATTTATGTATTTATTTTTCTTTGCACTGTCATCATCATTTTCTCTCTCAAGAACAAGCTGGGGCTAGGCCTGTCACGATAATTACTATCGACTTATCGTTCAGTATATGAAAGTTGGGAGAATATTTTTTGGGGTCAATATTTATCGTCTGTGCATTTTCTTTGCACTACTTGAAAATTTTGGGTTATTTCTTGGCTAGATTATAAGATTCAAGCTGTAAAAGGCTGAATAATAACTTCTAAGCAGAATGAAGCACTTTAGTACTTAGTTTGCAATTTATTTATTGCAGCTCATGATTTTTTTAACAATATTGTTCATTTAGAATAGTTTTTGTGTTTTAAATCTGCTCTTGGATTATTGTGTCAGTGGCATAAATAAGTTTCAATATTATAATTTATCGTCTATATTTACTTCAGCAATATATCAAACTTCAAAATATGTTATCGTGACAGGCCTAGCTGGGACTCCAGTGTTCTGAGTGAGAGCAGGGCAGTAGGGACAGACAGGCGCTGCACTGGCTCTATGGTTATGCAATTTATAACTTTTTATAACCATAAAATATGTGTATGAATAGAGTCTATTCAAACTACGAACACAAAATATTTGAATGTGCCTTTTATTGAAGGCAGATCAAAATGTTCATTATTTCAGGTTACAGTTTCTTTAAACACAAATGGCAGTCCTTCAGAAATATGTTCAAATGTGGCACGGAACATGAATGACCATCAAATTAAAGGTCCTATATTACACAAAACTGACTCATGTGTCACGATAATTACAATATCGATGCATCGTGCAATACATGATAGATGGAACAATCATTTTTGAGGTCAATATTTATCGTATGTACCATCTTTGTACAAGTGGGACATTTTTATTCTTTCTGCAATATGAGATAATATAAGATTTGAACTGTGGAAGGTTGAATTATGAACTAAAATCACAATCTTAATTAATTAACAATATTGTAGAATTGTAGACTACTTTTTAGAGATAATTCTACTTTATGGTTTGGTTTCAATATTATCGTTTAGCTTCTGTATTTACTTCAGCAATATTCAACACTTCAAAATGTGTTAATTTGTTACAAGCCTCAGTTGAACTGCTTTACTCTGCAGTACTCTAGAATAACCATAAGTTGTTGCTTTTTATTTTTCAATATTTTTGTTTTACTTTTTGTACATTTGAGATTGTCATTGATTCTCGTGAAGGTGTATGGAGTTTAAAGTGGTAATACAGGAAGTGCTCCACTGTATTTTTAGAGTGTTTTCAGTTTGAGAGAAGAACTCAGCTTAAATATGCAGGGTTTGTGTGTTAAATATGTGTGAATGAAACAAAACACAACTCTAGGTCTGTTTGTGATGAGGAGACATTATAACATAGATCAGAAATAGATCAGAAATAGTATTAGATTTATAGGTGGGAGGTATATTCATATTTACCTCCCACCTATAAATCTAATATTCACTAAAGGTTTTGATGAAAAAAACATATATTAAAGAGAGTGTAGTTTATGATTGAATATGAAAAAGCCTCCCTGTATGAAATCAGTTGTTCCATAGCGGCTGTGATAAGGCGCTCAGATGTTTGTGCTGCAGCGAGTGGATTTTGCCGAGACGTGCTGTGTACTCAGGCAGGATTAAGAGTCTGAGACCAGGCTGTGCGCACACATGGAGCCTCCAGCCTCTTTTCAGCTCAAGAAAGGACCCAGGCTGGCTCCTCTTTTACCTCCTCCTCTCTCTTCATCTCTCAGCCCCTCTCTCTCTCTCTCTCTGTGCCCCTCTCTACTGCTCTAGCTGCCCCTCCCTCCTCTCTCTCCACCTCTTCCATCCCCTCTCTCCTCTCTCTCTCCTCCTCTTCCATCCCCTCTCTCCTCTCTCTCTCCTCCTCTTTCTCCCTTCTTCTCTCCTCCTCTCTCTGCCTCTCCCCTTTCCTCTCTCTTCCTCTTTCAGCCCTTCTCTCTCTCCTACCCTCAATTTCATTCCTTCTTAGGAGAAAAGAGCAGAGAGAGGGGCTGAGGGGGGAGAGAAAGGGACTTTCTATCCTCCTCTCAGCCCCTCTCTCTCTTCTCCCTCAGTCCCTCTCTCCTCCATTTTCTCTCCTCCCTTTCCTCCTCTCTTCTCCTCTCTCACCCTCTCTCTCCCCCCTCCCTTCCTCTCAGCTCATCTCTCTCCTCCTCTCTCTTCCCCTCTCTCCTCTCTATCTCTGCCCCTCTCAGCCCATCTCTCTCCTCCTCTCTCCTCTCCTCTCAGTCCATTTCTCTTCTCCTCTCTCTTCCCCTCTGTCCTCTTTATGCCCCTCTCCGCTCCTCTCTTAGCCAGCCTCTCTTTTCCTTTCTCCCCTCCCCTCTCATCCAGCCTCTCTCCTTCTCTTTCTCATCTTCATCTTCCATCTTCTTCTTCATCTCTCTTCTTCTTCTTTCAGCCCCTCTCTTCTCCTCTCTCAACCCCTCTCTCCCCGTATCTCTGCTCCCCCTTCTCAGCTCCAGCCCGGTCCGGTCCCCTCCGCACACAGGCAGATGCTCTCCCTCTCTGTCTGTGCCTGTCTTATTCAGGGCTCTGGGCTCACAGCTGCAGCTCCACACGTGCACAGCTTGTTCACTGTTTCCTGCCTCTCCTTTCACCATTCAGCCTGTTCATCCAGTCAGCTGCTCATGTAGATGCCAGCTTTAAAGGAGACACATTAGCAAACTAAATGGACTTTTTTAAAACCGTGAATTGACTCAAAATTAGGCAAAAACTAGAACCAAAGAGGACTCCAGAACATGCATACCAGCGCTTGTACAGAGTGTAGTTTAGATGTTAGGTTGTATTCCAGAGTTTGATTTCAGTTGGAGGGCAGGGGCCTATAAAACTATGGGAGATTCACAGAAAAATATCCAACAAAAATTTCACAAATGTTGAACCTCATCATAATTTTTTGGGGATTGGCGCCCCAAACTTGTCATATTAATCTTTTGGCTTTAAGTTCTTTTAACTCTAATCTATGGGGTTGGATAATAGCACTGCTTTTTGGAGCTGAAAATTCACTTTTGTTTATTTATACTGGAATGGAAAATATTGAACCTTGTGCCTGTTTTTGTTTCATGTGGATAGGCCCAGTAATAGGTGGTTTTCAGCTTCTATAATTTGATGTCATACTCCCAGATGGGGGCAAGAGCCAGCTTGTCCTATTGATTACCTTTTGGATATTTCATGGCAAAGTACAGCGTAAATTCACAAATGTTGAATCTGATCATTTCTATCATTGACTTGACTCAAGAACTCACTGTATGACAACATTTTTTAGCTGC
Organism: Periophthalmodon schlosseri; assembly: GCA_000787095.1. Lineage (NCBI taxonomy): Eukaryota > Metazoa > Chordata > Actinopteri > Gobiiformes > Gobiidae > Periophthalmodon > Periophthalmodon schlosseri. The sequence continues at coordinate 9,512 of KN485455.1, read as the reverse complement.
CCCCCATCTGTATTAAATAATATTGGCCTATGGAATGTTGTGCTGTCAGAGAGTATTAATTACAGAGATATTAACCATAAACCAGGTGAACAAATCTGCAATCTGACAGTTAAACAGCATAGCCCACCAAAGAATTCTGACCTGTCCTCGAGTTCTGTTTAAACTACAGGGATTATAAAATGTTTTGATGTTACATGAATGCACCCTATTGGCTCTCATGACGCATCCTCACTGGTCTACACTAACGGGCACCATCTTGTCTCATTTTGGTCACTTATCTCCTGATCATTTCGTGTTCTATTGATGTCCTCATCCAAACATTCTGTCATGTTCAAATGCAGATCCACATTCCTGTCCACAGCTCTGTGTCTGCTCTTCATGTGGAGAAGCACATGTCTATAGGGCCACTCCACCACTGTTTGGAATTTGTATAACCAATGCACGATAGATTCAAAGCAGCTCAGACTGTCCCATCACACATGCAAAGCCGCTCAAGTGTCAGACGTGGGTGCTCCTGCCACTCCCATTCATACTATCTTTTCTGCCACTAAATTATGTTCAGTGGTCATTAGTGGATAACTCATAGTGTAGAGTAATAAACTTAAAGAGGGGGTATTATGCAAAATCGACATGTTGGAGCTTTCGAACATGCTATGTTTTTTCCTCATCAAAAACATGTGGTGGTTTTAGATGTCATCCATGCATGTTTGAGTAATCTTGCGATCTCTCCCGGGCCCTGTTTGACCCCTCCTTACAGTTAGCAGCACGAGCCTGTACAAGACTCAGCCCACAAGCCTACGTTACCCATGCTCCTGCGCAGCAATTTTACATAAATATACAAAAGCAGGATACAAAACAGCTACATTACAACTTCACAAACCTGATAAGATGTACAGCAGTTTTATTAGCGGGATTCATGCTGATTGTGTTGATAGCGCTCTGAAAGGAGAGGGATTTAGCACAGAGAGCAAGGGGAGGGGGACTCAGCGTCAAAAACAAAAGTGAAACTTATTAAAACATGTTAATACCTTGTTTTTGGCAAATATACCATTTTGAAAACAATAACAGGTAAAGTGGTGATCTAAATATGCTACGTGTTAGCAATTAATGCACCATAGTGTAATACCTCATCTTTAAACATATATAAAGACTGACAAGAGTTCCTACACACAATGTGGAAAAAACAGTTATGTGATGATGGGAGATGCAGACATCTGTGGGAGAATTTTAGTTTTTGACCCTCTGGGGCTCATGTAGTCTACTGTAATAAGCTAAAGCAGAGTTAAATTATCTTTATCATAAATGGCAAAAGTCATAAATCCCACGAGACAAAACCAGATACCATATTAGGTTCACAAGAATATGACCAGACAAGATTAAACTAATAAAGATATAGATTTTATTCATATTGTTTCTATTTATTGCTCTTTTTATCATAATATATTTCTTATGCATTATTTCAAGTAAAATTATTAATGGGATTATTGCATTCTTTACCTGCCTAATGTAACCTAACCTATATTGGTTGTCAGTTGGTAGCAGATTTATTCAATTCAATGTATTTTTGTATACCCTAAAATCACAGCAGCAGTCGCATTGCAGGGCATCACACAGTTTTAAGAGATTTAATCAACAGAAATTTAGAAAAAAAACTGTCACATTTCACAAGATAATTTTCCAGATAATCTTTTGATCTCGTCCCATTCTTACAATCTATCCATGCTTGCCCCCTCTGTGGTTAACGTTTTTTTTTTTATTTATGTTATGTCTACATATTAAATTATTCACATAATTCTGCACATGCAAGTTAAGAATTGCTATCAATACATTATCCCCAATTCTTACTGAGTGGGAACCCTGTACAATCCATCATAAGGTGTTAAATCCGAGTTAGCCTTCAGTTAGCCTGCGTAGCTTGGCTGGTAGTGTGTGGTCAGTGACAATAGTTGGTCGGGTCCAGTCATCCTTGGTGTGCTCGTCTGTCCTGCTAGGCCTTGGTAACTACCCCCAGGACCCCTCGGCCTACGGACCCACACGCCCCACTCACACTTATGGTCAGGAAGAGCAGGGAGGCTATAGCGCAGGTAGGTGATCACTCTAGACTCTGCTCTCTCTGCGTTAGTGCATTAGACTCTGGGTGCTTGGTGTTGTTGTGCATGTCCATTCTGCATGTGCGTCCTAATGACATAATCCTGGTGCAGTGGGCCAAAGCCACACCGGGCTGTTCCGCTCCGGTGCGTGTGAAAGAGAGATGAGCCCTGAAGTGCCCTCTCAAAAGGCTGGGGTCGGCTGCACTCGGACATGTCCTCCTTCTCCACGTTTGCGTTGCTTTGCTGATTACAAACCAAAGGATGATCTAATTGTCAGACACTTGTTCATGGTTGAGTTGTCAGTGCATCATCAGGCATTCATTCACTCGTTGTGTTCTCTTCTTCCTGTGCTGTCTCCACATTTCAGCTAAAGGGCTGGCAAAAGAAAGAAGACTTAAGAAAGGCCGAGATGACCGTAAATCCTACCATTTCAGATTTGTTCTCTACTTCCTGGTTCTAATGGGACCCCTCTTTATCTGTTTTAGTGTGAACTCCATAGCACATTCTCTTTGGCAGCCTTTGCCTTCTCTGCTGTTTCCATGGAGTGGTATGGGAATGGAAGTGGTCAGTCGGATATGACACCTCAACTGACAAAATGGCATTGAGATGAATTTTGCTAATGAGTTTATAAATTACATAAAAATAATCAATTTATTATAAACTGCTCAAATAAAACAATGACATTGGGCTATTTTGTAATATTTTACCCTAACCCAGAAGCTTGAATGTATTTCATGATGGCCCAAAATTACATCAACATTCTCACCATTCTGCTCTTCAAAAGAATGAATCTAGCGTTTGCACAATAAACTGATATAAATATGATATTCAGATAATAAATCAGGGCATCTAAATGACAATAAAACGTTTCACTAGCTTATAACAGGATAAAAACTAGTGTGTAGTGAAATCAAAGCGATTAACTCAAAAGGGATTTCTTTATGAAAATGCAGTTTTAAAAAGTCCTTTTCTAATTGCAAAATGATTTTCTCCCGTGTGCAGCTTTTGCAATGTCAACAAAAAAATCTGACCGATACCACACCATACTACTCCAGTGAAAACCTTAGTTAGCTCCTCAGTCCAGTAAGCAAATCCATTTTACTGCTCTCCTCCCTGTGTCTTTCAGGGAAATACTGCCATCTACTGTTCGTAGAAAACAATATTTAATGCCTTTAGTTTTCCTCCATAGGTTCATATGTAGTTTGAATAAAAAAAAATAAAATAAAATATTTTAGGAAAATGTAAGAAAAATCCACCATGAAGTGTAAACTAGCACTGAATCAGAAATGTTCAGGTATGTTCTTTAGAACTTTGTGAATTAAATGCTGTCTTATATCTGTTAAACCTCATAAAATTAAAGCCTGGCCAGCCATCTGCCTCTGTAAACCCTCCCCCAGCTGTGACTGGTCCTCCTCCAGAAGAACCTGAATGGAGTGACACCAGACACACTTTGGCTGCACAGCTTTCTCATTCTATTGTCTGTCAATACAGACTAGGCTGTTAAAATGATAATGATGGAGGCTACAAAACTAAACGTTTTCTGAAATATGGTGGATTTTTCCTCATCTTTACATAGGTAGCCCTGTATACCCTGTATTTACCTGATAATCCCAAAGCTCCTCTGTTGTCTTGTGTCTCGTCCTGTGCAGGTTATGGCCAGGAGCTGACAGCGTTCACCCACAGTTTCGCAGACCCCACACAGCCCCCCGCCTCCTACGGCACACCCACAGCACAGGCACCCGCTCCCGCGCCTCAGCCCGCCCCCAGCGCCTTTGGACGGGGACAGAACCACAACGTACAGGGCTTCCACCCGTACAGGCGCTGACCCCACGCTCCGCCCACGCCACAGGGACTACTACAGGAGGCAGGGACATGTGTGACACATGTCTAACACATATGTCACACATGCGGGCTGTTAGCAAACGCTGTATGCACAGGTGTGGCGACACAGGTGTGTCTCACAGGTGCGTGGTCGCACAGGTGCGGTTGCACAGGTGATGTCACACAGGTGATGTTGCACAGGGATCCAGGACTTTACAGTGGCTCTAAAGACCGTCAGCAGAAAAAGCTTTTCCCCCTCCCCTCCTCCGTGTTTTATAGTAGAACTACTTTGCAATAATTTTGATTGTCTGGTCAAACACTAGCACAGAGAATATATGTGAAGAGACTTGATAAAATGTATGTATATTTATGGTGGACAAAAAGTCAAAACAGGGTCTCAAGTTTTCTCAGCTTTAAATTCTTGGGAAAATGTTTTTATTTTTCATTTGATGAATTTTGTTTACTTTCTGAGCCTTTAAAGTTTGTTTAAAATGGAGATTATGAATATATATTATACACAAACTGTGCAATTTTTTAAAAAGAGAATTTTGTACTATAAATGTACACTTTGCTTGTTTTTTATTTAAAGATGTAGACTTCCCTCAGGTGGCTGTTCGGGTGCATTTTGCACTTATGCAAAAAGAAAAAAGGACAAATTATTACAAAATAAATGTTTTAACAAAGTTATGTTCCTCGTCTCATGTTTGTGAAATATAATATCTGCTTTTTATGTTCAGAATTTACAGGACATTCACAACATTCAAAGGTAGGTCTTAAAGTATTTACAGCATGACATAGGGCTTTATGGTAAACTGTTCATGTGTCAGACTAAATGTGACGTAAATGACGGTCAGCCATAAAACTGAAACCAACAGTTTTACTTTCAAATATGTCATGGCCCCATCCTTAGATGCATTGCCGTGAGGTACCATTTTGTGTGCAGGTGGAGTTGGTGGGTGCAGTCCCAGTGTGTGCGTCAAGGGCCCGACGCACTGCACCTTTAAAAGCTCGTGCACGCCAGAAGCTCGTGCTGGTTCATCCTGCTCCCAGCCGGTCACCTGCGCATCTTGCACTTCTTTTTATTAATTTGCTTCGCAACATACAATATTGCACACACACGAGCCTCTGGCATGCACAAGCTTTTAAAGGTGCAGTGCGTCGGGCCCTTGACGCACACACCGGGACTGCACCAACCAACTCCACCTGCACACAAAATGATACCTCACGGCAATGCATCTAAGGATGGGGCTGTGACAATTACTACACTGCCTCTGCTGGCAACAGTGGCATTTACAACTTCAAATAGGCTCCCAAGGTTAAAAGATGTCCTAAGTGCAGTATATGACCTGTTCGTTTGAAAAGTGCAGATCCACCACCACAAGAAAACAGTTTCTCAGAACGGGGGACCTTAGACAGAGTTACCTCAGAAACAACAAAGATGGACTCTGGTGTCCCGCAGGGTCCCATACTTGGGCCGTTACTGTTTTTTTATTTTTTATTTTTATGAATGACTTAGCTCTACACACAAGACAAAGACTATTTGCTGATGATTGCCTGATTTACAGACAAGTTCTGGCCAGCACGGATCAGGCTGTCCTTCTCCATGCCCTGCAGAAGTGGTCAGATATATGGGGTATGCATTTTAATCCAGCAATATGCACCATAATTTGCTCTCATTGCTCAAGTGATGTGAAGTATTGTCAGAGTCAGACCAAACCAAGTACCTGGGCGTGCATTTACAGTAGGAAACACAAGTTAACACAGTGTCACAGAGTCAAGCAACACCCTGAACTTTGTCGGTAGGAATTTGAAGCACTGCCCCCTAGAGGCTAAGACCATCGCCTATAACTCACTCGTAATCAGCAGCCTCGAAGAGTCCCTGAATTGAATCGATGACCAACTGACGTCGTTTTAAGACTCACTTTGGACACCTTTAAAAGTCGGCTGACAAAACCATAACATCACGCACTCTCTCAACCTTCATCGGCGGAATATCCATTCGGAGTTTGCCGATTAATGAACCAGAACTACAGAACAAGGATTAGAGAAGGAGAATGAGGATTGCAAAACGAAAACTACAAAACAAGCACAGAACACAATCTGTTTCTGTTTTATGTTTTCCCTCTGATTTGACTTGATTGACTTAGTTTTTGATTGACTTAGTTTTTTTTATTTTACTAGTAAGGTGAAATTGAGCACTTAACCTTTTGCTGTTCTTTTTTACTGTTCTCTTTGCTGTAGGAGCAGCCTCATTCCAAATCCACTTTATTTATATAGCACAATTTATAAACAAAACTGTTTCTAAATGCTGCACAGCCACAGTGTATTCTGTGAGCTTACAAAAGATCTAAACACAAGTCTATAACAAATAGTCAGATGTAACTTTGGTCAAAAAGTTGAAAACTATGCATGCAGGCACAGATATTGATATTAAAGAAGAAACACTATATAGCCTGCGCTCTTGCAGTACCTTCAAAAAGTACTACAATCACAACTGAACATGGGTTGCCAGTGCTTTAACCTGCAGATAGACGACACATCCAAGTTTTTCTCATTCTCAGTATGTGCGCAGGCCATGCCTCATGTGAAAGCTCAGAACCTCCAGAATTCACTCACTGAGCTGCAGAGGCTGCACTAGCACTGATTAAAGATGGGCTGCAGGTGCTGGGGTTTAGGTAGTGACCATTAAGATCAGAAAGAGTTCTTTTAGATTTAAACCATCATGTGAGGCTCATTCTGCTTTCTGATTGGATAATCATCTTGAACTAAACACCAAATTATAACACCATGGCCATCATGTAGACATTTTTTGTAACTAAGAATAGCATTGCATTTGTTATCAGTTAGAGCTATATTTGATTTGACCATGTCTACCTCATATCTGGGGACACAGGTCATATTCTAATATACAGTTTCATTAACTTATTTTCCACAGACGAAAATGTTACATGCTTACAAAGATGAGCAGTTTAAAACACGGTTACTTAATCTCCACTCCAGGTGCACTTTTGAAGGGAAAAGATCTCATATGGCATCAACCAGTCATCAACACTAGACTGTAGTATGCATGTTAATTTTGTATAATATGTCTCCTTAAATTCATCACATTTCACATTAAATGACCCTTTTGAAAAGCCATAGTTACATTTTTACTTCAAAGTTTTTGGTTGTCACTGTGGGAAGTGCATCACCCTTATTGTCCAGCAGGGGTCACTGATTAAGTATCACAGATTTTGCAAGTACAAATTACATTTTTTTTTTTTCCCCCACTCGCTTTGACACACTTCTCTACTGAAAATTGACATTTGCAAAGCAGCTCACACAGAATCCCAAACAGGGTTACAGTTTTCCTAAACAAAATTTTAGCTCAGCAAAATGCAGTTTTACATTCAGAACTGATCAATTGTTCTCCCAAAGCAAGTTTTACCTCAGAAACTGATTGTTTGTGGTCACCAAGAATCTTTTGAGGTGCATTGTCAAATGAAAGAAAGAGCACAGAAAGAGTCTCTGGTTTAGTGCCGTCTGAATATATCGACTGGGGCTTTTTCTGCCCCAGATTCATGTGTGTAAAGTATATGAACCCCAATGTCAAACATTTATTTATAAATAATATATTTTACAACAAAGTGCACATTATCAATTTGCAATCTGGATGTTTACAGTATTTTATAATGGGTCCCCCAGGCGCTGCACTGAGGGGCACACTATCAAACCTTCAGACCCTGGTCAGGAGTACCTCGCTGTAGTATAAGCCTTCAGACACTGGTCAGGAGTACCTTGTAGGATAAACCTTCCCCACAAACTGGTCAGAAGTACCTCACTGTAGGATGAACCTTTTCCACACACAGGTCAGGAGTACCACGCTGTAGGATAAGCATTCTCCAGACCATGGTCAGCTGTACCT
>KN485453.1:23207-60460 GCA_000787095.1 Periophthalmodon schlosseri | reverse complement strand
TCTATCAGATGACGGGACAGAACTTTGATTGGGAATTGTGAATGTTGTGGTGGGTTTCAGCTTCCTGTTCTATGCAACACTATGAGGACTGTTTCCCCATTCGAAAGATATAATGTTTTGTTTTAAATTGTAAATCGCTATGGCAACAGTCCTAATTTCACATCGTCCTGAAATCCATGGATATGACAGGACTATTATATGCAGCGTTGAATTGGGAAACAGGTTATTGCACCAAATTAAGCCTCATTTAAATCTCTGTTTATTTTTGTTGGTAAAATGGTTGAACATTTTGTCTTGAATTTAAGTTTAATTTGTGTTTTAAACATGACCTTGGACCTTATGTTATGCAATATTTGGAAGTGAACGTCTTCATCAGTGGTAATTATTATATTAAGAAATGCAATTGGCTTTGTGCACAACAGCGCCCGGAAACCTCACTGTTAGCGTCACTACTTCCTGTCCAATTGTATCTCTATGAGGTTTTTGCCAAGTCAAGCTAAAATAAATAAATATTTTAAGATAAGGATGTTAAACACTGCACGAATAAAAATACTTAACTGGAGGACACTTCTGTGTTTAGAAAGAGAGACGTTTGTGTCTCAATGCTAACGCTAATCCTAATTTTGAGGAAAGCTAACACCATAAACTGACATATTCTACATATAAAAATGACTGAGTAGTCTTTATTTTAATAAACTTTAATAGGTTGTTTAGTTCATGTTTTCCAATTTTAATCAAAGCAACTGTTAGCTTTGAGACACAGAGCTAGCTAGCATGCTGCTGTGCACGGAGCCTATTTTATTATTGACATTTCAAGCTAATGTTGCCTCAGATTCTATTATGTGCATAAGAGGTGTGGATTTGATATTGTATTTCTAGATGATGTTAACATAAAATAAATGTATTTTTGAAAAGTATTTATTTGGGATTAGATATATGCAAACAATTTTACTATAACCACCATGACATCTCTTGGTGTATGCATATTGAATCTTTTCACAACTTTAATTAACTTCAATATTGAAAGCATCCATATGACCAACGTTTGGCCCAATCTCACCACTTGAACCATACTCTTCTAATTGAACACAAAAATTAAAAAAATGGACAAGTGTAGAAAAATTTTGCTGAGTTTCAGATGACATCACATTCTATGGTTAATACAGATGGGGGCAGGTAAAATGAATAGTGTTAAAATTCAGATTTTTGTTGTAATATAGTGAGTTCTAGGGTCTTGTCACTAATAACCTTTTGGATATTTTAATATTAAGTACAGTGTGGAGCATACATAGACTGTATAGCCTGTATAAATGGACATAGCTAACCCGCTAGCCGTCGTGTTCCAAATAGGAAGTGATCATGGGCGCGTTTCCGGCTCCAATTCACTTTACATTGGAAAACTGTGGCCCCTCTCTCTGTATCTGCTGCTGTCAGACTCGTCATTTTAGTCTTAAAATTTTCATATTAACCCGCTCTACGTGATCCTGGTATTTTAATTTTGCTGTTGTGCCCCTAACTCAAGATATAAACATTAATAACAGACAAATCAGACGCCTTCTTTCCCAGAGGTCGCGCCTGCTAGCGTTAGCAACAGGTTTGATTGACAGCGTTGCTAAGCGCCCGCCCCCTGCTAAACCAGAGGTGTGGGCGGGAAGGGACGTATTGCGACGACCGGGGGATCAAAGATGCTGACACGGATAAAAAGTTGAACAGAATTTATTACAAAAAGGAAAATGTGAATGCTGGTTGTAGGAACTGGTCGTAGGAAGCTGGGTCGGAGGCGGAGGTGTAAGGTGGGTCCAAGAAACGGGATCTGGCGAAAAACCGAGAAAAGTTCAACGAACATAACCAAGGAGCAGACTGAGCCAAGCAGAACTGTACCACGGAGGGGGGGAGACAACACAGAAACACAGGGAAAACACTCAAATCCTGACAGGACGTTACCTTCAGCGGCCTCGCTCTGGATTGGCTTTTTGGTTGCTATGATACTCGCAGTCGGAATTTCTAACATGCAACTCGGCTCCAAATTCGCCCGTATACCGGCTAGCCTGGACGAGCTTCATTTGACTGGAGCCGAACGCTACGGGTGACGTCACACTCGTTCAGTCCACTTCTTCACATAGCCTGCGGTAGCGTAGGGAAAAATGACTCTTGACCCCCAGCTGGGAGTATGACATCATCACATTGTAGAACCTGAAAACCTCCAATTACAATATTTATCCCCAACATGAACCTAATGAAGTTACAGGCAAAGACAGCATCCAGTGTTATTCAAACAACAGTAACTCGGGTGGAGCAGGGAGTGAACTAATACCCGGTGATTTCCTGGTGTTGTCGCCCGCGAACTGAATACGCTGAAGTCATCGGCCGTGTTCAGCTCGAGGCGACGCAAGTGTGGAGGCTGTTGAACCCAAAACAAAGGCTGAGCTATGTTCCTAATTATCTCTTTTATGTTACCACGGTACCACTTTTTAAAGGTGTACTATGTCATTTTTCTGGTGAGGGATCCTGCTTGTCTCCATGGAGATGTTATTGCTCTGCCTGGAATGTTCCACGTGTATTTTTCTTTTCATTTTGTGATTGCAGACAAGATTTTTTCATATGCTAAGTTTCAACAAAACATTCTGTGAGTTTCTAAGCCCTGATATATTTTAACGAAACTTAAAATTGATCTTGAACTTCAATGAACTTCATTCCAATCTCTATCGGGAGGTTTTGTCTCACTATGTCACTGTTCTGGTGGGGGTCTGGTTTGCCACCTGTTTGTCTCCATGGAGATGTTAATGCTTAGCTTGAATGTTCCATGGTACTGCATTAAACCTGTGTGTGTTTAACAGTGTTTTTACTGGGCAAAAATACCTTGAAAAACATGCTTTCTTAAATAGATACTGTGCACCGTTTCAGGCAAAGCAATAACATCTCCATGGAGACAAGTAGCTGGCAGACCCTCAGCCTGAAAATTTACATAGTCCACATTTAAATATCAATCCCATAGTTTTATGTTTCACAATATAGTAATAAATACAATACAAAAGGCAGGTGCATTATTGGCAACCGTGTTTTCAAGATATGAATACCACAGACCAAATATTTACATCTAACCACTCACATTCCACTGTATAAGGCTTCATTAAAGTTCCTATATTACGCAAAATAGACTCTTCTGTGCTTTAAATGCTCTGTTCCACCTTGTGATGTCATGAAGCAGTAGTTTTCAAGTTAGCGTCTATGTTTTACCTTTAGTTCAGTCGAAACTGGCAATTCCAGGGCTGAAATTAGCCAAATGATTCTAGTGAAGGTGTGTAGAGTTTAAAAACCAGTGGGGCAATGATTCTAGTGAAGGTGTGTAGAGTTTAAAAACACAGTGGGGCACTTCCTGTTTTACCACATGACATCACAAGGTGGAACAGAGTGTTTTCCGTTTGAGAGAAGAACTCAAATCGGTTTAAATATGCAGGATTTGTGCGTTAAACGTGAATGAAACAAAACGCAACTGCAGGTCTGTTTGTGATAAAGAAACAACATTGTAACATAGATCAGAAAACAGCGTAATATGAGCGCTTTAAGAATGATGGGTTTTTTTTACAGAATCCAACCGTTTCCCCCAAATACTATAAAATTCCTCTGTACCAGCTCATCTTTGGAATAATGGCTACTCCGCTCAGGTATGTCATCTTGAATATTCTGTCTGTTTTGACAAATGCAGTCTTCAGTCCCTTGTTTCCGTTCTTTATTTTTCTTGGCTGTGGGAGTCTTCTATCTTTCCTGTCGTCTGCTGACTGATCTGAAAAATGACACTGACAGGAGCGGAGCAGACGAAACAAAGAGTGGAGGAGGAAGGTAAAAGTGGGTGGAATAGCTCCGATTTTTGACCGTTTATTGCCCCCATAGGAATGTACTTTGCATTTGACCCATCCATCAGTGACAGTAATGGGAGATGTGGGTTACTATAATGTGTCTTTGGATCTTGAACCATCTTGTTATGAGAAATACCCTGTTTTGCATGTTTCTAGACACATGGAAAAATGTAAACGTGACAGTAGCTCAGTCCGTAAAATGTTTGTCCACTGATCCGAAGGCTGTTGGTTCAAATCCCGCTCTCAACATAAAACTCGTACTGGTGTTTGAGAATGCGTGAGTGGTTCCTTGATGTGAAGCGCTTTGAGTGCCTTGAAGGGGGAAAAGCACTATGTGAAAATGTGACCGTTTGACCAACACACTTATGAGCCTGAGAATCAAACCCTGCACCTTGTTGCTATGATGAGAGTGATTAACCACTATGCCACTAAATAGAGCACACAATTAAAGATAACTTCAAACCCTGCTTCCACAGTTTTTCTCTTTTTGTTTAAGTTTATCATTTTACTTCCTGGTTGGACATGAGCAGCAGATATGACATCAGCCGTGTCCTAATTCAACGGCTGCAGCCTTCGAAGTACCGTTCGAAGGACCCGGCCGACGAAGGGCGCTCCTCCGTGTAGCCTCCGTCGACCGTAAAGGCCGTGCCGAAATGGGACAAGCCTACGCCACGGAGCGTACGTCAACTGCTGTCTGTGCGCTTGCGTTACGACGCCTAGCGACCGTGACGACTGCTGACTAATGGGCTATACGTTTAAAATGGACTCCGAAATAAATACAGTTTTATTTTTAATCATGTATTATTTAATTGAAGAACAGTCAATGTCTCATCATCGCAGGCGTTTATTTCTGTTTAGACTGAATGAAGTAAAGAATTAATTAATGTTTCCCTTTGAATATTGGACTCCATTTTCTCTCGTAGAAGAAGTCACGCGCGGTGATGATGAGATAGGCTGCTCGGATGTACCCTTCGTTCACGGCCGATCTCCATGGAAAGCGGGCCACAGGATGTACCCTTCGTTCACGGCCGATCTCCATGGAAACGCGGGCCACATTTTCGCCCGCATTCGTGGGCTGCATGAAATGGGACAGGCCTTGTCGCGCCGGACGTTACGTAACTGCCCTTCAAATGTAGCTGACGAAGGCTGCAGCCGTTGAATTGGGACACGGCTATAGAGGTACTTAGCTAACTGTTACCTAGCAACCATTATGTTAACAAGGGCCACACCCTGTCTAAAACTTAGACTATTAAACATAAATGACCACAGCTTTAGTTTGTTGTATTAATGTTTAAACTGTCAGAAATATGCGGAATAATGCACATTTTTCACAGTTCAAACATGAATTAAACGTATGGAGACGTAGGCTGTGTCCGAATGTCTCCCCTTGCCCCTAACCCCTCATTCACTACACAGCCCCACAATTTTTAGTGAACTATATCGTGCACTCATTCCGACACACAGCTCACTACGTTCAGGCCATATGTGACTCTGGGTCTGGGTGAAAAAAAGCCCGCTTAACTCTGACAAAACTTGATTTCTGTCATAAATACTGATCAGATTTGACTGGCACACAAGTATTTATGGACTAATAATAACCATACAAGTTATTGTTAAGCTGGATCTAACGTAAACGAACAGGATTAATCAACTTTTTGTCCGAGATGTGAAAATTATCGCTCTGTTAACAGCTCGAGCTAAGATAATGCTAATGCTGGCAACTTTACACAGAAACGGTTTATTTAAAAGTGTTTTAATCGTAATCAAGAATCAACAGTGCGATAAACCGGCGCCTCTATCTGCTTTCATCGAGTCGTGTTGTGTCCAGTTAAAGACCTGCCGCCGCGCTGTTGTTTTTCCAACTCCTGCAATGCATTATGGTTTATATTGAGTCTAGTGACCAGCGCTGGACACTACTTTTCAAGATGCATTGTGGGAAGTTTTGAGTGCACAACTTTTTCACCAACTGGACATCCGGACGCTACTGTTTTCGAGCTACTTGCTTTTTCTTCTCAACTTTTTCCCACAAACTGCCACTTGACCGATGTAAAACTACGATAAATATTTACCACAGGTACTAACCCACCAAAACAAGTCAGAATGAGAAAAACATGAAAACCTGAAACTTTAACTTCTCCTGTTATCTTAGCGTGGCTACTTTACATGCATTTTTTATGATCTCAAGGGAACAAAAGGCTTAGCCACATCTGCTGACGAACAGCGTGGCCTTATGAGCCTATATAATGTATCTATATGTCCCAGACCGGGGGATAAGGTGAAGTGTGTCCATTGAAAAACAGCTGTGGATTCAGAGGATCGGGAGGCCGGGGTGAGAGCTGTGGAGAGACGAGCATTTATGGAAGCCCGCATATGTCTTTGATCAGCTGTCATCACCACTCACTCTCCTAAAGACGTTACACAAGTCTGCATACACGCAAATATAAAAGTTACACATCAGATTTGACCTCTAACTCCATTATTGCTTTATATTGTCGAGTGACAGGTCTATTGATGAGTGCAGAAGTTAGATATAATTATATGTCAGAGATCTGGTTCTATTGGATCTCATACGCTACTAACTTAAAGTCCAATTTAAAGGCTAAAACCTACTTTTGTCCATGTACAGTAATGGAAAAAAAAGTGTTTTGCTCCAATACAGAGTTGGTAAAAACATTTTTATAAAGTGCTTTTCCACCTTCAAGACACTCAAAGCGTTTTACATCAAGGAACCGCTCACCCATTCACACACACATTCATACGCCAGTGTACGCAGACACTGGGGGCGAGGCGGTCTTGCCAAAGTGTCTTGCCAAAGGACACAACAACCGCATTCATCTGTGTGAGCTGGAATCGCACCGCTCAACCATTTATGTTTACGTCGAGAGTGGTATTTGAACCGCCAACCTCCCGATCAGTGGACAACGCTATCGTGAAAGCAGCTGTTAGGGTCAAAATGAGACCGCTGTGCGCTGTCTGTATCTAATTATAAGCTAAAGCATTTTTATCATCCAAGAACCAAGTGGTGTGCTGTTAGCATGCTAGTTGTTGTTAGCAGTGGCCAAAAGAATTACGATGCTGGCAATGTGTTAAAAAACTTTAAAATTAACTAGCTTTGTTTTCAGTTTTTTAAGAGAGTAAAAATTAGAACAGTGCTGTTAAATAAACCAAGTTGGCTCAAACTGGTTAAACATTTATTAAGTTATGTCAAAATTCAGACTAACTTTTAATGCTCTTGATATTATTTACTGCTCTTGATATTATTTACTAAATTTTTTCAGCAGAAATTGGTTTCTGCTGCAAAACAAAATGTGTTCAAAGACTGTAAGTTTGAGTACTCAAGTTGGACTTAAAAATACAAGTTGGAGTAACAAAAAAAAAAATCCAGCGTATATACAATTGGCATAAAAGTATTTGTTGATTGGGCTGTTAACATATGAAAAGAATGAAGAGAATAAAGAATAAACTAGTAAAATAAAATATAATTACCAGCCAAAGTACCACCGCAACTACTATAGTGTCAATAAAACATGTTGCTAACGCTAGCGGGAGCGACCTCAGGGAAAGAAGGCACCTGATTCGTCTGCTTTTAATGTTCATATCGATTTACTGGCGCAATAGCGAAATAAAAATACCAGGATCACGTAGAACGGGTTAATACGAACATTTTAAGAACAAAATGACAAGTCTGACAGCAGCAGTTAGAGAGAGAGGAGCGAGGTTTTTTCAATAGAAAGTGAATTGGAGCCAAAGTAGATGGAGCCGGAAGCATCCATCTACTTTGTCCATTTATAGATACAGCCTATGGTGCCTACTAAGTCCCAGAGCGTGTTTTAAAGTGTTACGCAAGTGTGGACCTTTATCAAGTTTCAAAAACATACTTGACCTACACTGAACATTTTCCTTCCACCCAAACACGTTAGAATCACCTGTCCCTCACCTGCGCCCAATTAGCCCGAACCTCCACCGAACGGAGAGAGAAACCGCGCTCTTATCAGGCAACCCCCGCCCGTACGGCGCACTGAAGGCGGGTGGGCCAAAGCATAACAAGCCGCGGCGCTGCACAAACACGGGGTAAAGTGGTGCGTGTGAAGTGGGCGTCTTAAGTATCACACGGGCCCATGTCAAATGATGAAAGGATCAGGGCGAACGCTTTGAAGACGGAGGGGAAGAGGGAGGAAGCACAAATGTTTGGGGATCTTTTCTTAAAAACAGATTTAAAGAGATTTACTGAACTTTTTAAATGCAGATACAGACAGTTGGAATGCATAGTGATTCTTGATAAAAACTAAAATAAGCCTGAACATGTGTTGTGAAGATACAGGCCTATATTTTTTGGACAATACACCATGTTTTAAAATGAGTCAAAAGCAACAAAATTTAAAATGTTGCTCTGCTCTATATTGATCGAAAATTGTTAAAGAAGAGCTATTGTGCTTGTGTCGCTCTGTAGTTATAATCTATGACAACCGTGGATCATTATGTTATAATTTGCACATTTTAAATCACAATATTCATCTAAAACGACTTAATAAAAGAAACAAGTTTGCTGATTTCTGCGTTAGAAAACTGCGGTGTCCAACGGGAGCCGACGTCGCCGTAAACATCATCGCAACAAAGAGCCGCGTAGCTGTCGGCTCCTCCTGTGCATAGCTGCAGGTCACGCTAGCGAGCCGTGGGATTTTTTTCATTCGTAACAAAATGACATCATCGATTAAGAAAATAAAATTGAAGAACGAAGAAAGTGTGTCACAGCGGGCGTATGAAAACGGACAAACGCACGGACGGACAAATCACTCCAACTTTTCCCCAAATTTTGTTTTGAAAAGTGGTGGAACGTAACGAAGTAAAAGTAGTAAAGCACTATACTTAAGTACAAATTTTAGGTATCTGTACTTAAGTAGTAAATTCTACAGTGGATACTTTTTACTTTAACTTCACTACATTGGAGAGCAGGTATCTGTACTTTCTACTCATTTTTGAACTGGACTGAAAAGTAAAAGTATTTTTTTATTGTCTGAGACCTGCTGAAAAAACTGAGGGGTTTATTTTTAACACGTTCATAATTTGATCAAACAAAAATATACAAATAAAAGCAGCCAGAAAAAAACAAAATCAATTCAGTTGTTTCTGTTGAACAAAATTCAGCACAAATCTGTATCAAAATCACTACATTTGAAGCTTCATTAAATCTCAAAATCTACGTGAAATACTTTTACTTTTTACACTTTAAGTACCTTTATAAACAGGTACTTTAATACTTAATTACTTAAGTAGATGTGATAATGTGATACTTTTACTTTAACTTGAGTATTTGTACTTTTTTCTGTACTTTTACTTAAGTAACAAAAACAAGTACTTCTTCCGCCACTGCTTTTGAATTGTTAATCACTATGGAAACGGTCCTACTTTCTCATCATTCAGTATTACATATGTATTTATACGTTTATTAAGCCGTTATTCTCTTCACACACTTCCTTAATTCCTTTATTTCCCTTGTAAGTTGGTGTAGTCGACTGCTTTAACTCAAGTACCCAATTTAAAACTACATACACATCTCGTTCCCCCTCGTCCCTTACGTTCGTGCTCCTTTGGTGGGACTATCGTTTCGGACCCCGCCTTTGTTTTCCCTGGGTCTCACCGGAGAACAGTCCTTAATCCCGGGACCCCGGTCTGAGTGCGGGTCTGGGGCCGGCACGCTCCCTTCACCGCAAGAACCAAAAACAACCACGGGACCACCGGGACCACTAAGACCACCGAGGTACAGTGTCGGCTTCATCTGAAACTCGACCAGCATCTGAAGGAGAGGGGAAGAAGTCGTGTAATCTGTCATCTAATCTGTAGTGGAGACTGCTGAAGGGTACGGTGTGGGTTTTATTTTTCAAAACTTTCTGGGGAAAAAATCTGATCCAACAGCAGGTAATTAAATTTGTGTGTTTGAATTTCAGTCTTGGGGTTGTCTTGCTGAAACATCAAAAGTTTCTGTATTACAATGTTATGAGTTTGGAGCGTATATATAGAGTCCAGTACAGTTTTTGCCCTTTTAGTGGGTAAATAATGGACCCCTACACATTTTTATATTTCTTAAGTAGGTTGTTTTAAGTTACACTATGGAGCTTTTCTAGTATCTGGTTGTCTCCATGTACATGTCCTTGGGAATGTTCCACAGACTGCCATTAAATGTATCTATCTCCATGGAGACAAGCAGCCCACAGTACTGATAATATATATATTTATGCCTTTAAACTGTAATTTTTAGCAATATAAATACGCAATTGCGCAATATATGGCTAATGCTATACTGTGTAACATTCAGGTAAACGCATTCCCTTATATACTATACGGATTAGTGTTTGTCCGCTTATCTGAAGGTCGCCGGTTCAAATCCCGCTCTAGAGCTGTCCAATCCGCTGACCCACAGGTTAGCGGCGCGATTCCAGCTCCCACAGATGAATCCTGTCATTGTATCCTTGGGCAATACACTTAACCACCTCGCCCCAGTGTCTGCGTACATGTGTGTGAATGGGTGAGTGGTTCTTTGATGTAAAGTGCCTTGAAAGTGGAAAAGCGCTGTATAAAAACATGACCGTGTACTTCCTCATTTTGGGTTTTTTTCTCAATGCTGAATTATAATTTTCACAAATATATGAAGTTACGGCCAGTGGCTTTACATAGCTTTATTTTTCTATGTAAATTGGTCCATTGATTTTCCAGCTCGTGACACGACAGAAGGACCGCGGCCTCTTACACAAACGTTTGCTCTGAAATACTCGGTTTTAAGTTTAAAGACATACTTCGCTAATGTGCTTGTTTATTTGTCAGAACGTCCAAGTATTTCCCCTCTCCTTCGTGCAACTACAAGAAAAACCCTTTAAAACCATCTTTGAACTGTCACCGCTGCTGCGTGCGCGGCTCATGAGCCTAAAATGAGTAAATTAGGATGGTCTGAGAGGAGCCGGCCTGTTTCCAGTGGCGTGCGTTTTTGGATGGGAACTTTTCACGCATCTTCTTTCCAGTTCAGAGCAAACCTTTTTAGAACGGCGGCCTCTCCGAGTCTCGTAATCGACCCTGACAGACACTTGAAGATGTTCATGTTTAAGTCAGATTTTCCTTTCGGGGAATGAGGAGCAGGCGACAGGAGTCTAAACAGAGCCGCGAAATGGCATCCAGGGAAAAGGGCTGCAGTTTTGCTACTGGGTTTGATGCACACAGACTAGAAATAAGTTCAAATTAGTAAACGAAATAATTAATTTATCTATTACATCCCAAGTTCTATTATACAACGGTGGTAGTGATTTAAAAGTACTTTAAACACATTTTACAAAACAATTCATGAGGAATCAGATCTTGTTGGTATAGCTTTATAAATAATAAAATAAAAATAGGTCTACGTGATGCTATTTTTTTTTTTTTTTTTTGGTTCTCAATTCAATAATTCAATCAAAAAGCTGCATTAATGAGCTTCTTTTGGGTTGCCAGATTCTACAAAAACATGAGTCAGTAGGACCAAATCCTAAAGCGATTACCTTTAATCAGTGGTGGAACGTAACGAAGTAAAAGTATTAGTAGTAGCAGTAGTAGTAGTAAGTACTGTACTTCAGTAAAAATTGTTTGTATTTAGTGAGTAAATTTTACAGTGGATACTTTTTACTTTTACTTCACTACATTTGAGAGCAGGTATCTGTACTTTCTACTCCACTACATTTTGAGCAGGACTGAAAAGTAAAAGTATTTTTCATTATATCGTAGTTTGAGCAAACAAAAATATACAAATAAAATTATTTCTGTGGGGAAGCCATTATTTATACTGGAGCATTTTTTTATTTTGGTCAATACGGGTCAGTGCACTGGAGTCAGTGTCTTTAAGTAAAGTATCTCAATCAAAATACATAAAATAAAAATATCTGTTTAGGTTCAAAATCCACAAACTGAAATAAATTGACTTATGGACACAGGGTAGAACAAAAATATTAGCTTGCGAGACCTGACACGAAACCCTTAATAAATAAATCATACCTCGCTTATTTCCATTCACTGCCGTTTCTGTTTGTGTTATGAATAAATGACCACCCACCCTGTTTACCGCCAACTCATTACCAACATCGCCCCCTAGAGGTCAAAGAGGTCATCTCGTCAAGACTCATCACTTTCACGGGCCGAGTTTAACCTGACATTGCGGCCCTTGGACAAAAAGAACTTGTTTGAACGGTGAACTACGATATCACCAAACCCGCAGACTGGATGTGAGTTGTACACAGTAAAATACACAGGAGGAGAGCGAGTACACAACGTGGCAAAAGCAGACGTTTAATTATTAACTTGGTCAGAGTGCCGTGGTGCGGAGGAGAGGGACGGCGTGCAAACACAAGTAGAAGAAAAAAAAAAAATCAAAACTAATTATTTATAACGTCGAACTCAAGCTGAGGACGGAAGAGCAGTACACGCAGCTGGGTGTACGGTTATAAGAAGTATTACTATGTGTAGGCCTCCGTGTAACATGAAATAGTTGTTGTAGTAATTGTACTATAGCGGTGTAGGCAGTGTAGTAGTTTCTGTGGTTGTAGTAGTAGCTGTAGGGGGCGGAGCTGTAAACCACTTGTTACATGGGTAAGTGGAAGATAAGAGAAGATAAGAGAACCTACATTTGTCCTGCAATGAGGAAATTTCAGTGCTGCAACGCTAAGTCCAAGAACAGTAAAAGAATAAAAATATGAATCTAAATAAATTTAATTCATAATAAAATAATACAATAAAATAAAATATTTCATTACATATATTTAAATCTAATCGTTAAACTAGAATATTTAATTATACTGAATAAAATGAAGATGGGTAAAAGATAAGACATAACAGGTAAAGGACATATTCAGATTGTAGTATCAGTAGTAGTAGTTGATGCTCCATTCAATCCCATTTTCTTCCTCTCATCTGGGGCCGGGTCTCGGGGGCAGGAGTCTAAGCAGGGACTGCCAGACTTCCCTCACCCCAGACACTTCCTCCGGCTCCTCCGGTGGGACCCCGAGGCGTTCCCAGGCCAGCCGAGAGACACAGTCCCTCCAGCGTGTCCGGGGTCTTGTTCGCGAGTGAGGGAAGGTCGGAGAGTGAGACTGACTAGTAGTTGATGTAAATATGATAATAACGTTGGTGATATATTCATACAAAATTTAAACTAAAGCTGAATAGTGACAGGTTTTGAGGTACGTTGTCATTGTGAAGTCAACATACAAACTTTACGGATTTTGAGAGAACTTCTGGTTTGAGTCCTGATGTAGACTTGGTTTGGGCAAGTTCTAGTCCTGGTTTAGTCCAAGTTTAGTCCCAAATTTGACGTTTTCTTCCTGGTCCTGGTAAAACAGCCAATCTTTATTCAACCGCATAATCACTCAGGCACTTTTCAACCTGTTTTTGGAGCAGGGTCTGCCCTCTCCAACATGTCCGCCGCCAGTGACATATGACACCGTGTATGTTTACATTTGGTCAGTTTGTCAAAATGGCCGACCTCAGAGGCGTGTGCTCTCCCAGTTTGGTTAAGGTTTGTATTGCGCTGACAAATGAGCGTAGCACAGGGGTCATTCATAGTGTGAAGTATACCCCCCTCCCCCCACTCTCTTTCACACATATGACAAGTACTTTCTCTTGTACTCTGCGTAATCAGGAGACGGAGTAATTGCTGGAAAATAGGGATCATTTACTAAGTACTGCCATACTTTCTATTTGATATACTGCAAAATGCACTCAAATACAGCGGTGGATGAAGTACTCAAGTTTGTTTCTTAAGTAAAAGAGAGTAAAAAGTAAAAGTATTTCACACAAGTGTTGTTCATTTGTTAAAGTGTTAAATGTAGGATAGTATTTATTTTTGTTGCTCAAAGCCAAAGCTTGAACTCGAAAACTTTGAGTCAGGATGTTACCACGAACATGGTAAAAATAACCCCTCAAATCATAAGAAAAGTCCTTTTTACTTTTCAGTCCTGTTCAAAAACGTTGCGAAGTAGAATGTACAGATAACTTCTCGCAAATGTAGTAAAATACAAGTAAAAAGTAATCAATTTTAAAATTTTCTTAAGTAAAGTACAGATACCTAAAATGCATACTTAAGTACAGTACTTTACTACTTTTACTTCATTACGTTCCACCACTGCTTTTAAAACACATCATAAACGTGGACTTTTTCAGGAATGGGGTTTTTCTGTGTATTTTAGTGCTTCATGGTCACACAGTTGTAAAATCATGAATGTAAAGTATGAGGAAGTAAAAAGAGATCATTAAAATGTACCGAGGCAGTAGTCGTAGTAGCCTCTGTACACACAATGGTAAAACGTATACTTCCTTGTGGTTGAGTGCTTCCCCAAACCGCCGCAGTGAGCAGTCTGTTCTGGATCACGGTGGAGCGGGTGGAGCACATAGATTTAATAAACATAGTACATTTTTCATTCTTTCTCAAATGGAAAAGTTTATGACCAGTTTAAATTACAATGTTTACTATGAAATTCTCCAGCTACATTTCTTGTACGATGGCGCCTCTTGGGTAGCACAAACAAAAGACTTTCGTGATCTTATTTCCTTATTATTTCATTATGTTTGACTATAAATTATATGTGGTTTATGATGCATACAGTTGTAATTAGTGTAAATATATAGAGTGACTTAAAAATATGAGGTCATTTTTCCACCTCCACATTGCT
This sequence comes from Periophthalmodon schlosseri, assembly GCA_000787095.1. Classification (NCBI taxonomy): domain Eukaryota; kingdom Metazoa; phylum Chordata; class Actinopteri; order Gobiiformes; family Gobiidae; genus Periophthalmodon; species Periophthalmodon schlosseri. The sequence goes on along the minus strand of KN485453.1, from coordinate 45,921 downwards.
CTGTATCAGTTACAATACGCTGATTATTCTCAAAGGGTATTTCAATTGTTAGTAGATCATTTTGTTTTATTAATTATTATTGTTGTTGTTGTTGTTGTTGTTGTTTATTTATTTTATTTTTTATTTATTTTTTGCTAACATATATAAATATTTCCATTTGACGATCAGGGAAACTTTTAAGAATAATGTTATATTTCCAGCAACTAAAATTAAAATGCACATGATTTTGATCAAATAATCTGATTCAGGTTAAAAAATAAATACATAAAAATTAAAAAATAAGCATAAAAATGTACTTACTGTATATAGAATTCCATTTGACAAATTCTACTAAATTCTGTATTTGAATCACATTTTCCACAAGAAAACAATCCAAACATTTGGAGTAAATGACTAAACAAAGTCTTTATAAAATGCAAACATTTTTGGAATATTTTTATATTTTTATTTCCTCTTTGCTTTAAAGGGCCCATATTACGCTGTTTACTGATCTATGTTATGATGTTTCCTCGTCACAAACAGACCTGGAGTTGTGCTTTGTCTCATTCACACGTTTAACACACAAATCTGGCATATTAGGCTGAGTTACCCGGAGTTGTGTTTTGTTTCATTCACACGTGTTTAACACACAAACCCTGCATATTTAGGCTGAGTTCTTCTCTCAAACTTAAAAACACTCTGTTCCACCTTGTGATGTCAACTCCACACACCTTCACTAGAATAATTTGGATCATTTTAGCCCTGGAATTTCCAGTCTCTACTGAACAAAAGGTAAAATGTAGCTGTTACATGAAAACTACCACTACATGACATCACAAGGTGGAACAGAGCATTCTGAGCTTTGGAGACGTAGACAGACTAATAATAAAGAGTTACTCAAACATGTGTGAATGAAACAAAACGCAACTCCAGGTATGTTTTTGACGAGGTAACAGCATTAGAACATGACTTAAAGCTCAAACTTGCAGTAGTAGTCGCGTGTCTCTGGTTGCGTTTGGTCATTACGCACAGGTAAGCGATCCAGGTGTCCGTTACAGGAGGGGGGAGGAGGGAGGGGGACGGGGGGGTATCCCATTACAGGCGGCAGGTGGTGAGCGTCCCGACCCATAGTGACCATAACCCATCACCCCATCACCCTGCCCACTGCCCTGCTCTGGCTGTGCACTGGCCCCATTCAAGTCACCCAATACCCCGTATACATGCACAATAGACCGCCTTTAATTATCATGGACGGATAAAATATTGGAGAGGAGGATTGTGGGTATTCAACCGTGTACTCTTTGTAAAAGTGATAATGGGTTGTTCTGTCGAAGCGTGTTCAGGACACAAAGGCCGGAGGGGAGTGTGAGACTGTTAAGCCTGATTAGCAAAGACTTGTGCATAGAGTAATGTTCACAATATGGTAGATGAGGATGATAATAAAAAGAGCTACAATAGAGATGAGTTTTGGATTAGACAGAATGTGAAATTACAAGGGATATGGATTGACAATATGCAAGTTTTTTGTTTTTTTTAATATATATAGCACATTTAAAACAACTTCAGCTGATAGAAAAAGAACAATAAAACACCAAGATCCTGTCCTTTCCTCTCTAGCTCGTATTAAATGCCAGGGAGAAGAGGTGGGTTTTCAGTGTCGTCTTAAGCTACGTTAAAGACTGAGAGGATCTGACACATCCCAGAGACAGTCCTGCAGAGTTGATGGAGTTCTGGCTGTCACTGGCGCCACTGGCAGATATATTTGAATGTCATCTGCAAAACAATGAAATGCCACATTGTGCTTTCTATAAACATTACCCAGGGGAAGCATGTACAGAGCGAAAAAGGCCGGCCCTAATGTTGAACCCTGGGGCACACCGTCCTCTAAGGAACACACAGAGGAGTACTGCCCTCGGTTCACAGAAAAACTGTCTGACAGATTCAAACCAACAGAGTGCTGTACCTTTAACTATCATTAAACATAGGCACATAAATGGCATGTCAGAGATTATAGTTTATTTGCTGATATATATATACTATAAGATGTAATTCAATCAGTTGGTTTCATAGGCAGTGCTAACTTTATCTATGCTAAATCTAGTACAGTAGCCAATTTTTTTTTTTTTTTGTTTGTTTCAGTAAAGTTAATACTTTTATCCATCAATGGTGTATTGAAAAACCCTTTGAGAGCATTAGAACTTGGCTTTTCCATGTGGGTTAATGTGATTGGTCTTTCTGTACTGTCTTTCTCTTATTCAAATGACATGTTATGTACTTTCTACTCCACTACATTTTTGAACAGGACTGAAAAGTAATTTTTATTATTGTCTGAGACTTGCTGAAAAGTCTGAGGGGTTTATTTGTAACACGTTTGTAGTTTGAACAAAAATATGCAGAAAAAAAAAGCTAGGAAACCTATCAATTTGTTTCTGTTGAACAAAATTCAGCACAAATCACATCAAAAACAGTACAGTTGAAACAAAATACTTTTACTTTTTACTCTTTAAGTACATTTTTAAACGGGTACTTTAATACTTAGTAAGTAGATTTTTTCATGTGATACTTTTACTTGAGTTTTTTTGGGATTTTTGCCCTGGTATTTGTACTTTTACTTAAGTAACAAAACTGAGTACACTACAGTGAAATTAAACCAGCAAAATTAAAGTCCTATATCTGTTTTTTCCCTCCATGTATTTCAGCAACATGTGTCCTCTGTGTGCTGTGTGCATCTAATTATAATGCATTTTATTGTAAGATAATCAGGGAGTGTGTGGTTAGCATGATAGTTGTTGCAACAGTGACACTAAAACTCCGCTCTGGTCTCTGAAAGTTGAGGAAAGTGCTTATAAACTCATTGCGGTGAATAATTAGCTCTGAATGCATAAGGTAAGTGAGGAATAACGTTGGACCACTGCAAACTGCTTAAAATGAGCTAGTCGTTTATGACATAGTTAAGACAGGAAAATTAGGTACAGCGCCTTTAAACTAGCTTTTTTGTTATGGACTTTACAACCATGGCCTCTCCAGCTCACCAAGGGAATTGAGTTAGCAACCAAAAAAATGCGCGTTCCTTCTTGTGCCCCCCTGACCGGGCGTGACAGACAGAGAGAGTTTTTCTTTGAAGGATAAACGGACCAAAGGCGAACCAGGACCGGGTCTGGAGCAGTGTTATGGAAGTACTGATCCTCTCGAAAAAATGTGTCTACAAACCCCAGGAGCATTTAACCTTTCGCTGCTTTGAATAACAGCGGCGAGAAGGAGGCGAGAAGGAGGCGAGTTTTTTATCAGCACTGCACCGGTGTTATGAAAAAGCTGGGATGTGTCTGTGGATTATTTTACAAGTGTTTTTGTAAAGTTTGTGTGAGGTTATAGACTGAAAATATTGAAAATAGAGATTGAGATATACAGGGTGTCCATAAAGTCTCTTTACAATTATAAAAGGTAATTGCAAAGGCAGTTGATAAAATATATTAATTTGATTTGTTCTATTGTACTCAGTGGTTATAAAAGTTTTTAATCACATTGCAGTTTTGTTTTTCGTCCTGTTGATTAAAGAGACGTGCTTTTGAATGAACCCCTAAGAAATGGCTCCTCCTCAAGAGAAGCCACAACGTGCATCATGGTTCAGATCTCACGCCTCTGGATTTCTTTCTATGTTAAAGATATCGTGTATCGAACAAAGATAGAAGTTAACAGATGCGATTGCAACCACTGATGAGGCTCAGCTACAGCGAACATGGCAAGAAATCCAGTACCGTCTTGATGTGCTTCATGCGACTAATGGAGCCCACACAGAGGTGGATTAAATGAGGTCAAACACTTTGTAAACCACTGAGAACAATAGAACAAGTCTGATTAAAATATCTTACCAACTGCCTTTGTTAAAATAGTTTTTTACTGTAAAGAGACTTTATGGACACCCTGTACAGAAACAAATAAGATTTTTTTTTAATTTTGCGTTAAGATCCTGAAAATGTATTATACTTCAGAGAATAAAAAAATGGAATATAGCTAAGTTTAAAATTCTTAATCAATATAATTAATCAAGAACTGGATACCTAATTTAAGAAAGAAAAAAGTTACACTTAATTCAAGGTAATAAACAAGAATATGCTCTGAAAATGAAGCATATATAATTTTATAATACAAATAATACAAACAGTAGCTCAGTTGGTCGAACGTTTGTCCACTGATCCAAAGGTTGGGGTTTGAATGCCTAATTTAAGAAAGAAAAAAGTTACACTTAATTCAAGGAAATAAACAAGAATATGCTCTGAAAATGAAGCATATATAATTTTATAATACAAATAATACAAACAGTAGCTCAGTTGGTCGAACGTTTGTCCACTGATCCAAAGGTTGGTGGTTTGAATGCCGCTCTCGAGATAAAGCATCATTGGTTGAGCGGTCAAATCTACTGACCCACAGATTGGCGATGCTATTCCAGCTCCCACAGATGAATGCTGCAGTTGTGTCCTAAGGCAAGACACTTGACCCACCCCCTGAAGGTGGAAAAGCGCGATATAAAAATGTGATAATTTGCCATTTTACCATTTACCAAATTGTGGTCTGTGTTATGTTATGCATCAGTGACAAACATCAGAGACATAGACAACCTCCAAACATGTTTATTTGATAAGGTTACTCACGCTTCATTCTCCTCTTATTGTCAAAGGAGCTTTAGCAGACTAAAAACAATAACAAGCTAGAACTGGCTGCATTTTTATTGTTTGTTGTATGTAAAATACTTCTTCAATGTTGAGTGTACAAAGTTGTCCGCCCATAATGTTGATTTAAAAAAACCAAAAAAATTATTTTCTACTTTTTTTGCTCTAAATGAGTTTTAAAATGGCCGTAGCTTTTTGGACCATCCTTCCCCCAGTGTCAGTGAAGTCTTGCAAGTTACATAACATACTAAAAAAAAAAAAAAACGAACAAAAAAAAACATCTTAACAACATGTTTTATAGTGAGGGCAATTTTAGCACTTAAATGATCATGTTAAGGTATGGACCGGAGGACTGCCACCTAATGACATCAGCAAGTGGAACAGAGCATTTTGGGCTTTTGAGAAGGACTTGAAATACATGGGAATATTCAAATGTGTGAAACAAATACAAGATTTTCCCGGGTAACATCGGCCCTTTAAATATGATTCTGCGTTACAGGCTGATTATTCTAACCGTGCTCCTTTCCCTGCAGCGATATCGTCTTGTGTGGTTAGCCGTAGCTGCCTCCGCCTCAGCCATACCGTGTTGGCTCTGATCCCCGTCCCGAGCTCCTCAAACAGGCTTAAAGTCGGCCTAAGTCCCCCTGAGTCTCTGTGTGCTTAGTGCGCTCTGTGAAAGGTATCCATGTGAAACCCAAGCACTTCTGATCAAAGCCGCTCTCCAAACTGTATATTTAAAGTGCATATGACCAGTCAGACCATTCATTTCAAACAGTACCATCGTTTTATATCATATACACAGAAGTAACTGTTAGCTATAGCAACCATAATGTTAGCAAGGCCCCAAACTTGTCTAAATTACACAATAGTTATGATTCGACTAATTAAAATGCATTATAACACTTTTATTTTGTTAAATGAAGATTAAATTAAATTGACAGAAAAATGCTGTTTTTGAATGGAATTTTTGGTGTTGGCTTTTAAACATTTGGTAATACGTTTTAGAACTTAATTAATGTCCATATATCGATCTAGACATTGTTTCCCAGATTGGGCGCATACTGTGATCTGGTGTAAAGCTCCATCTACTGGTTTAAGACAGAATTACCATGGGCAAAACAATTAAACTAGCTGATAATATAAATATCAGCTAGTGAGTATATAATGAACGTGATTTGTGTGTTGAAATGTTTTGAATGAGTCTGGTGATGATTTGTGGACTTGAAACTGGTCTGGTTTTCTACCTGTGATGCAACAATCCTGGGAAATTTCAAAACATGTATTGTCCGAGGTTCAAAGGTAAAGGATCTTTTACAGAGGATTAGTGAAGCCAGCGTAAATTTAGCATAATATGTCCTGTAACTTGACTGATCTAAAACTATGATAAATATTTAACACAGGCACGATCCCCCCAATCCAAGTAATGAATAGAAAAACATGAAAACACTTCATGTACTTTAAGTCTTGTTTTCTTCCATTGGTGCAAGGGGATTTTCTGGTATTTCCGAGACAGAAATGGTTTGTCAGGGAGGAGTAGATTAAAACATCAAATCCACACTTTCAATCAAAATGGAGGTAATGGTGCGTTCAAAAGTGTCTGTAAATTTAAGCGTCTTTCTCAAGTGCCAGACACAATTTAACTGGAGTACTGCGTAAATGAGACATCAGCGGGAGGCCTTGTACTTTTTACAAAACAATAGAGAAACCAGTCAGAAGATAATGGGCAAAATAGTAACATATAAAGTTTATTACAAGCTAAAATTTATGAAACGATTTTCTACATTTCATTTGGCAAATTGTTTTACATTAACAGAAAAAAAGATAATTATTATATGAGTATGATTACATTTATAAATTTCACCCAGTACTGGAAGACAAATTAACATAGGCATGGATACGTAGATGGGATCTGGGTAGAAATGTACCAAAGTAATACGTTTGTATACTTATTACAATACTCAAGATGTTTTGCCTCCCGTCTAAGAGGTTTTTCAGTTCAAACGTCAACTTCAGCTCTTCAAAGTTAGTCCAGTTTACCTTTTTTAAGCCTTTTTTCTGTAGACCCTTCATAGAATATTTAGGGATTACTGATTGATCTATTTTTTTCCAGGTCCATCCCAGAGATTTATGGCATGCGACTTTGTATGATTAATCCGATATATGATAGAAAAGCAGTGTAACTATTCCATTTTCCTACTTCCCATTGGATTCCCAGACTTCTAGCTGAGAACCTAAACGTGCTGTCGTAAAATAAAATGTACTGCAAAACTTCCAAGCAACATCTATAAAAACACTACCCCTGGCAAGAACATGAATTCGCCTTCTATCCTCTCTGTTTGAACTAACTGACCCAAAGTGAAGAAGAATTCAAGATGGTGGTCTCTCGGAAATACCTGCGTGCATCTGGTCGACAGGTGGGCCGCGGACCGGACCATAAGTGCAAATCCAACGCACAGGAAGAGTCCGAGCTGCTCCGTTTCCTTTGGGGATTAAGGCTCGCGTGGTTCAACTGTTGTAGGCAACTTTAGACACTCCGGTTGAGGTTTAGAAACAACAGATGTTTTTGATGAATGAACCCCTTGGAGATTATAAAAATATGGATAAATAGGATACATAAAGTAGGGAATGTCTGAAGCTTACCATCTCACAAACTGAAATTAACTCAAAGTAAAGAAAGTCCAGGGAATTTTTCTGGTGGAACTTTGACCACCTGTTTGCCTGTGAAAAATTCTTGAAAACGATGCATCTTTTTGCTACGAGTGGTTATTGCTTCTCCAAAACTCTTACCTGCAACTTGGCCTAGTGGTGTCTCCTGTTGCATGTCTACGTGAAGCTAGATAAGTTTAATGCTGTACTGTGGAACATTCTTGGCAAAGCAGTACATCTTCATGGAGATCAGCAGGTGAATTGATCCGAGACACATATAAATAATGTACCAGGCAAACGTTTGGACACACCCTCGAATTCAATGTTTTTTTTACTTTTTTTAGTTTTACTACTTTCTACATTTTATATATATATATACAGAAGACATCTTATATATGAAGCAAGATATATGGGATTATGTAGTAACGTAGCCAAAGTCAAAGTATCCACCCTTTGCGTTGTCGAAAAATATTTAGTAGAGACATTTCACTTTACTTCTTTTCTTCCTTAACTTTTTTTTCCACAAAATTTGCAATACGTTTAAAACTCTAATACAAAACTCTAATGCAATAGTTGGGAACATTTTGGGAACTTCAAAGTCCTGGCCGGTCGTAGTTGCAGCACGTTGTGTCTGTGTTTGCGCAAACTTGACCTTTGACCTCTCCTCACCGGCTCTTGACCTCTCTCAGCGACCCGTCCAGGAACTAATTTGTCAACGATGACCTTTTCGGGTGTGCATCAGTGGTCTGGACTTCGTTGGCTCAAGTATCCCTAGTCCAGCAACCTTTAACTCACGATCAATAGTGGGACAAAAACAAGAGGCAGAGTCTGGTGTTATGCCGTCAATATTAATGAGGCCCACTTATCATTTTGGGACCAAAGTTAATGTGCTGTTTAAGATAAAGTTGGTACCGTCCTTCGCCCCTCGCGCACTCAAAGTTTAGTTAAGTTTGAAAGTGAACACAGGTTGAGTGCACCAAAAACAACTGAATCAGCAAAATACGATGAGTAATTACGCTTTGCTTCCTTATACTTCGATACTTTAAGGTTAATAGGATTTTTTGAGCACAGGTTCCATAACAGAAATGCACTGTACTAACTTTGCTTTATGTTTTGTGGCATTTATTCAAGTTTTGTTTCTGTTGCACTTTTAGTTTCAAACTGACTTGTTTTATAGTATGGCATTACCTTGGACTTATTGCGAAAACATATTTTACCCGGTGGCGTCAACTGTTTTATGCCATATTGTGGAATATTCCCGGCAAAGCAATCTAACTTTATCCATCTATGTCACACTGTCACATGGAGACGTGAAAAGAGGTGACGCTGGACTTGACTAGGATCATGGGATTTGGCCTGTCGACTCCTAGATCTTTGGTTTTTATCTGATTTTTAAAAGAAATCTTTATGTGTTGTGTTGGTAATGTAGCCTATGATTTAACTGGAACAGAAATAACTTTGGGAGCATGGAAGTTGGTTGGGATTCTCATGGAGGAACCCGCGCTTTGAGGGTTGGGGTGTCATGGTTGTGCCGTGTTTTTATTCATCTGTTTTTGGACGTGACCTTGTAAATAAACGCTCCAGCAGAGAGCTTACACTTTTCGAAGCCGTGTCTGCCATGTTGCTTTGTTGCGGTCACACGAGCCGAGCCGTAACACGGGGAGAGGTATAAAAATACACGCCGTTGTAGGTCCTATCTTGGATTAGTAAAGAACAGACACTGTCCAGACCTCACTTAAAACTGTTGGCTGAGTCACAAAACACTCATATTTCAAAATTCAACTAATTATTCTTCGGGCTTGTTTTATAATAGCAGTTGACTCACAGGGCAGCACGAACATCATTTCTTTGATCAAACTGATAAACAGTCAAACAATGTAACAAAAACGAAGTCTAGTTTGTATGTTTGCTCTGTTTTATTTTGCGGAATATTTGACCAGTGACTCATCACTCCTGAAAACTTCCCAACTAAAATTTTACTCTAAATTCCGTTACCATTTTTCATGCCCCACCAAAGCGTTGGCCCACACCACCTCTGCCAAAAACACGACCGACGCATAACTCAGACCGCTCTACAGAACCCAGTGCCCGCAGTCAGTTTGGCACCTCCTCAAAGCCTTCGCAGCAGATGGAGGTCACCGCATCACCGCCGATGGCACTGCGATCCTCCGAGGTCCCGTCCCTCTTTGCGTTTTCAAGCCCCCAAAACAAAAGCGGCATTTTAACAGAACTGTCAACAGCGACGGAGCGCGCGGTGTGAGAATGCGATAAGACCAAAACAAGCGAAGGGCCACAAAGAGGAGAGGAGGTAGAGAGACAAAATGGCATGTGGTTTTTGGAGAGTTGTGATCATGAGGTGTGGCGGAGCAGAGGGTGAGCTGGGGATGCGGATAACGTTATTAAGCTGTTGTTTGGGTTTAAACAATGTTGCGTGTGGAGGAAGAGGCGATGGTGGAGAATGTAATGAAGTTTAGTGAAGGATAGGACCTTTACCTGGAGAGAGACGGAGAGGAGGCGAGGTCGGGCGGGACGCTAGGCCCGTCACGATAGCACATTTTGAAGTTCGATATATATCGCTGAAGTAAATATAGACGATAAACGATCATAGTGAAACAAACTTATGCCACTGACGCAATAACCCAAGAGCGGATTTAAACCACAAAAACTATTCTAAATCTACAATATTGTTAAAAAATCATGAGCGGCATTAAATAAACAGCAGAATGAAACACTTAGTTCTTAGTCTATTCTAAATCTACAATATTGTTAAAAAATCATGAGCGGCATTAAATAAACAGCAGAATGAAACACTTTAGTTCTTAGTTTGCGTCTGTAGTGAGTCATAGAAGTTATATATTCAACTTTTTACGGCTTAAATCTTATCATATTGCCAAAAAAAAAGTAGTGCAAAGAAAATGTGCACATGATAAATATTGACCCGAAAAATATATTGGTATAACTGTAGATTGACCCTGTGTGCACGATAAGGTTGAATCAATTTAAAGTTCTATTATAAAAAGCAACCAGATTATGTAAAAAGATACATAACTGTACCATCTGTAATAATGATGAGTTTACTCAAACTTAATTCCTGCCATATTGGATTTATGTTTACTGTAGTGAAAAGAGAACAATGTGTAAATCACATTAAAATATATAACATTTGTTTGTTTTAATGATGCAGTATGTCACTTTCACGTCGCTGGCATAATTTGATGGAAATAGAAAGTTAAACCCACACTTCCGAACATTCTCCATGGAGATAGGTACGTTTTATGCCATGCTGTGGAATATTGGAATTAGCGATTATTTTTGTCAGACAGGAGCTTGTTTACCTGCTTTACATGTTTCTTTACTTCCTGTATCTTCCTCAGAAGCGTCACGTGATGGTGTAGTGATGGTGTAGTGATGGTGTAGTGATGGTGTAGTGATGGTGTAGTGATGGTGTAGTGATGGTGTAGTGATGGTGTAGTGATGGTGTAGTGATGGTGTAGTGATGGTGTAGTGATGGTGTAGTGATGGTGTAGTGATGGTGTAGTGATGGTGTAGTGATGGTGTAGTGACGTGTCTTGTACGCTGCTTTACTTGGTTTTGTCAGACAGTAGGGGAAGCTCACGCCCCCTACCGTCTGGCGTCTTCTCCAGGACTGCATCCCATGTGTGTGATAAGGAGTACACTCCCTCGTCACGATTTATGCTCCTTGGGCCTCATTTGCAGATCTCGATGGCCTTTCTGATCCAGCTGTGGTATTTGTTGCTTTCAGCACGTACGACCCTGGCATTGTTCCAGTCCATGATGTGGTTTTGTCTGGCAAAACTAAGTAACGCAGCCTATGAGACCCATCACGTGAAGCTTCTGAGGAAGATACAGGAAGTAGCCGAAACAAGTAAAGCGGGTAAACACACGCTCCGTCTGACAAAAAGAATCGCTAATTCTAAGTTTAAAACTGACGACAGAATGAAGCTTTTTTAAGTGTGGAATATTACAGTCAAAGAAACAACATTTCCATGGAAACAGCCAGGAGGAGGCCGTCCTCAAGGCCAAATAAGAGTCAAGGTTGTGGAGAGTAAAGAAGCATGTTTGCACATTTTTCAGTAAACACAACCGCATGAACATGTTTTTATTCTGTTTTTTGGCTAAAAAGTGACATACTGTGGCTTGAAGACAAGTTAACCCTGTAGCCCAAAACATAATAATCTGTTCTAATCCATCATTTGATATCAGCGTACCTCACACTTAACTTATATTTGAAGTATATATAGATAGTAATACTAGGAGAAACTGTTTTGAAGTTTAATTTGGACTTGTTTATGTAATTAAGAAGTACGTAACAGTATACTTAACTTGATTAAAAGAATCTATGGATGAAGAGACCCAGAAAAAGTTCCATAACGGGCCCATATTATGCTATTTCCTGATCTCTGTTATAATGTTTCCTCATAAAAAACATACCTAAAGTTTTGTTTTGTTTCATTCACATATTTTAAACACACTAATCCTGCATATTTAGGCTGGGTTCTTCTTCAAACAGAAAACATGCTGTTGCACTTTGTGATGTCATGTGGTAATACAGGAAGTGCTCCACTTTTTTTTAAACTCCGCACACCTTCACTAGAATCATTGGGATGGTTTCAGCCCTGGAATTGCCTAAATCTACTGAACTAAAGGCAAAACGTAGCTGTTAACTTGAAAACTACCGCTTCATGACATCACAAGTTGGAACAGAGCATTTTGAGCTTTGGAGATGTAGACAGACTAATAATGCAGGATTACTGAAACATGTGTGAATGAAACAGAACACAACTACGGGTATGTTTTTGAGGAGTTAACAGCATTATAACATGGCTTACAGTTCACAAGAATCCATTATGTGTAATATAGGACCTTTAAAGTTCCACTGAGTAATGTTTCAAAGCAGTACAAACTCCAGTGAAGTCATCCAGAGAGCATATGGACACACGGGTCACGTAAAGAGGACGAGATCATTAAAACACTTTTGAGGTGTATTTCTGACCACGCAGCAGAGAGACCAGGCCGAAAGGAGGGCGCTGGCACCGTCCGGCAATCCATTTGTCCATGGCACGCGCGCTAATAGTCCGTTAGCTCCAGCCAAAGAACATAAGGGAGGGATTTAATCAAAATTCGCATGCATTACTTTCATCAAATTTAAGCTAATGTTTGGGAAGGGTGTGGACAGTTTACAGCGGTGGAGTGAGAAATATTGTGATGTGCCAATGTAAGTCAGGGCTATTGATTAGATCTCGCTTAGGTAATCGTGAAGTCTTTTTCCTGCTTTAGTCCTGATGTAGACCTGGTTTAAAGATCTTAGGATATATGGGGTTTATGGAGTTGTTCCACGGCTCTTTTGTTTACTTTGCATCTCTGTGGACATTTTGCACGTCTGGCAACTAACACGTTTTGACAATCGTTCCCGAGCTCTGTCGGTTGTTTTCAGATTCTAGGATGTGATGTCATACTTCAGGATGGGGGATGGGGGGTGGGCACGTGTTGATACTTTGCAGGAGGGCCGGAGGTGTTCTGCCCACTGAGCTAGAAATAAGGCCTTATATTGTCATCGGTTCTGCCTGTATGTCTACGGTGGAATGTTCAGCAGTTGCCATGGTGACATAATGCACACATTAGCAAACACAGCCAAAAAAACTCAAGAAAAAACGCTAAATGGATTTAAACAACACATTTTCGGGAGCCTGTGATCAATATAATCGTTCAGGGTCCCGTTTACGTGCTTAATTTTCAACAAAAAGGTGAGAGTGACTAACTGAAAAACTGTTGGCTAATGCTAGCTAGGTTGTGACTCTTATTTGAGAGGGACTTGTTTAACAGCACAAATCACCCCACCTGTTCTAATTCCAGCTAAGTCAGTTGTTTCTGGTCTTATTGTGTTAAAATAAAGCTCAGATTAAGGTCTCACTTGAGTAACAGCTTCAGACAGAGCAGTGCCTACAGTTAGCGTCACACCCAATGTTGATGGCATCCGCTGCAAAGTATCCTCATCGGAAACATGTTATATTTTGCTTCATTCAAATTTTCTGGTTCAGGCTTTAGAGCAGTTATTTTCACATGGGAAAATTAAACCGGGGTGGACCGCCCAGGCACAGGCTTATTTTTGGGTTGACAATAAAAACACTTTATCATTAGCTACAGACAGTCATTTTGCCATGAAGTGATGCTTTTACAATATACTCTTTGGCGGAAAATAATGAAATCTACTCGTTTATAAAAGAGTCGTGTACCCAGCTAGAAATTTGAAGAGTGAGTGAGAAACCTTTTTTGATTTGTAGCTCCTGCTCTGCCAAAGTGCAATGCTGATCTAAGAGTGTTGAGGGTGGGCTTGCTTTTCTTTGGGGGAAACGACTTACGGCTGTGTGGTATCATATCCTCACATGCTATGGAGGTCTGAACACGGAGCCTGGATTAGCGGTGTCAATGCCCCACAGTGTCTGATCCTGACTGGGGTTAAACGCCAGGAAACCAGCCCCTTAGAGCACCACCACTTAATACTGCTTTGGTCTTAGCTGTTCAAAATCCTCCCCTTACCCCATTATAGTGGTGCATAACTTTGGAGGTCGCTTCAAGTATTTTAATTAGGACGTTAACTCAATCACAGTGAGACAATTAGGTTCTGCACTGGAGGTAGCGGCAATTAGGCAACGCTCAGGGCTGGAAAACCTGATTATTCTGTTTTTATCAAGAGAAATCTGAAGGTGGAAGTTCAAATATTACTTATTTAAAGGGGCATATGCAAAATGAACTTGTATGAGCTTTTAGTCTTGTTATAACAGTGTTTCCTCGTCATTATCGTACTCATGGCTGTATTTCGATCATGCTGATTGAGTACTAAAATAATCTGTTTTCACCTACCCCCTTTCCCTGCTTACTTCCCTTTAATAACTCATGTTAACAAATGGTCTCATTTGGTCTTGTTTCAGATCTGTTTTGCAGTATTTGGAGGGTGAACCCAAGATGGCGTTTTATTATTATTGAACATACTGGTGGACACTGCCTTATGTAATCTGACCAGAACTGTAGATGAGCAGCGAAACATCTTCACTCCTACTTTTTGTCCAGTTGACAGATTTAACTTTTGGCTTTTACTATGGATCAGACCTGGACGACTGAGGGATTACGCAGACAGGAGAAATAATTTTCTCTTTCGCATTACTTCCTCAGTAGGGTCTAGTGCCTCCAACCATGTGACATCAGAAACTTGCCTTAGCTGCTAGAGCGGAGCTAGCACAGGCTCAGAGAGGGGCTAGGGTAAATCTTACAAAGCTAACTTTTACGCGCTTTGAGGATTTAAAATTTTTAAATGTTCATGTTGGGAAAATATAGAACAATCCCTACAAAATCCGACCTTTGTGAACACGGGCAGTTTGAATTCCCAAAAAATGCATCGTGCTCTGTGGGAGAATTATTTCTGGGCCCAAGCTTCCAGGAGCTGCAGTACCTGGAGCGGCCACTAGTCGATCTCACACGAGACAGAGGGGGAATGACTTATCCAGTTCTTATTATAGATACATGATTATAGCTTATTACACAGTGCTCGAAAAAAGCATTTTTCTGCTCGAAGTTGTATTTAGAATGATGCAAGTGTGCATGTTTGAGTGATCTTTATTCTCCATATTCAAGACGTTATTTGCACCGACCTAATTGCTGATACACGTAGGATTCGGCAGCGTCGCGTGGCCATTTTGTTATAAAGTGAAAAAAAATCTGAAGCCGTCCATAGGAGGGGCCGACAGCTCCACTTTTTTTGTTGTGATGAGGGTTAAGCAGGAATCAGCTCCTCATTGGGCTCTGCGACTTTCCAACCCGAAACTCAGCGCACTTGTTTCTTTTATTAAGGTGTTTTAAATCAGTGATTGCGATTTAATATCTCCAAAATAATACATAAAGATCCACAGGTGTCATAGATAAACTATATAGCAGACAAAAGCGCATATGTCTTCTTTAAGCTATGGTTAGCCAACAAAAGGTTAGCTTAGCAGATTGGACACTTGCGCCTTTGGAGAGACACACCCGAATTAAACTGTAGAAGTCCTATACCCAAAGGTTATTTCCATTTTACAGGTCTTTTCCTTATACAGCAGACAGTAAGGTTTTTAATGGCTTGCTAATTAATTGGCCATCAAACTGAACCACTACCACATCTGTGACAGCTTATCTCACTGAATCATGGTAGCTTCCTGGATTCAAAGCTCCGTCCAAATAAACAGGGGATTGTGGGTAATTTAGAGACGGGTGATTAAAGGTGAGTGGAGAGTTAGGCCCGGGGCAAAGCGGAACAAACGCGGATTCAGGATCCAGGAGTACACGGATCTTTGGGAAAAAAATGTTAACAGGCACGGCACTAGTTTTATTTATGTTATTAAGTGCTACATTACTGACATTTAACGGCTTGTCTTATGTTATTGCCGTGAATGTTTCACAGTATGGCATTAAACTTATGTATGGATATTATATGGACATAGCTAACGTGCTAGCCGCCGCATTCCAAATAGAAAGTGAACATTAGCGCGCTTCCGGCTCCACCGAATTCACTTTACATTGAAAAATTGTTACCTCTCCCTCTGTCGTCTGTCAGGTTTGATTGACAGCGTTGCTAAGCGCCCACTCCCTGCTAAACCTGTGGTGCGGGCGGGAAGGGGCGTTACCTTCAACAGCCGCACTCCAGATTGGCTCTCTGGTTGCTATGATACTCGCGGTCAGAATTCCAAATGTGGAACTCAGCTCCAAATTCGCCCCTATAACTCCTCTAGCCTCGATGAGCTTCATTTGACTAGAACTGAACGCTATGGGTGACGTCACACTCACTTAGTCCACTTCTTTATACTTCTATGATACATAGAGAAGAAAAAAGCAGTTGGTAGAGGTAGTTACAGGTCAGATCTGTGCAGAGGCAAGCCCACGCATAGCAAGAACACACGTCTTTCACTTTATTTTTTGAACAAATCCATTTTCTTTCGCTTATCTAGGGCCAGGCCGTGGGAGCAACAGTCTAAGCAGGGACTCTCAGACTTCCGTCACCCCAGACACTTCCTCCAGCTCCTCCGGTGGGACCCCAAGGCGTTCCCGGGCCAGTCAAGAGCCATAGTCCCTCCAGCGAACACAAGTAGCGTCAGTTATATTCTACAGTTTGTTCAAAAAGCTCCTTAGTGCAACAAACTCCTAACAAACAGATTGCTCTGGTATAGGAAGGGTTCATGGAATATATCTACAGTGTTGAACTTTCTCACAAAGTCTGGAATTAACTGTTAAATGTTGAGGCACATTGTCACATAGTTTAGTAAGAAAACTGAACAGACCATTATTATGTGTGTCATAACTTAAGAAATAAAAACCACTCTAACAGTAATATTAAGGGACAGTTGTGTGGTTGGTTTCAGTTTGACATCATTTGTTTAATTGAAAAGGAAATTGCGCTCTGCTTTTGATGAAGCGACACCTAATTTCAACTCGCACATAATACAACATCACTGTAGTTCAGCTTTTGAAGCCCAAACACATAACACATTATATGGATATTTCAAAGGGATTTTTATGTTTTTTATGTTAGTGTTTTGTCATTATGTTAAAATGAGTTTGGGTGTTATGGTTCAGTGGTCTTAGCCATTACAACACTGGAATATCTGTCCACCCATAATATGGCAGTAGATTTGTGAAATTGCACATCTTTTTCCAGTTTGAATTACATATTTGGGTCATATTCAGTGGTGGATGAAGTGCTCAGTTTTGTTAAGTAAAAGTAGAGATACAGAGATAAAAAGTTACTGAAGTAAAAGTATCATGAAGAAATCAACTTAAGTAAAAGTATTTAAGTACTTGTTTAAAAATGTACTTTAAACGTCCTATATTACACAAAACTGACACTTGTGAGCTTTAAGCCATGTTATAATGTTGTTACCTCATCAAAAACATACCTGGAGTTGTGTTTTGTTTCATTCACACGTTTGAGTGACCCTTTATTATTTGTCTCCATTTCCAAAGCTCAAAATGCTCTGTTCCACCTTGTGATGTCATGAAGTGGTAGTTTTGAAGTTAACAACTACCTTTTACCTTTTGTTCAGTAGAGATTGAAAATTCCAGGGCTGAAATTATCCAAATGATTCTAGTGAAGGTGTATTTTGGTTTATATTTTGGTCAACAGTAGCAATACGAATCCATTTCTTAATTTTTCTAATGAATTTTGTGTATTTATTTTTGTTTGCTCAAAGCCGAAGCTTGAACTCAAAAACCTTAGTCAGGATGTTACCACGGATATGGTAAAAATGACCTCTCAGATCATATGAAAAGTACTTTTTACATTTCAGTGTGACGTCACCCATAGCGCTCGACTCCAGTCAAATGAAGCTCATGTAGAGTAACGGTTATGGGGCGAATTTGAAGCTCCATATTTGGAATTCTGACGGCAAGTATCATAGCAACCAAAGAGCCAATCTGGTGCGACGCTGTTGAAAGTTATGCTCCTTCGCCCACTCTCTGCTAAACCAGCAGTGTGGGAGCTTAGCAACACTGTCAATCAAACCTGTTGCTAACACTAGCGGGAGTGACCTCAGGGAAGGAAGCCGCCTGATTTGTCTCTTATTAATGTTCATATCTTGATTTACGGACAAAAAAGCGAAATAAAAATACCAGGACCAACAAACATTTTAAGACCAAAATGACGAGCTCGACGGCAGCAGTTACGACAGTTTTTCAATAGAAAGTGAATTGGAGCCATGTCCATTTAAATATACAGTCTATGCTTGGGAGGAGACCAGGATAAAAGGAGGAGGACAGCACTGCATTAGGGAGATTACTTATTTGTTATGTTAAAAGCACCGTTTCATAATGTGCTTCAGGAGCTTTTAATCTTGAAAATTGAGAGGGAGTTTTGGTAGAGCAGTGGAAGAAGGAGGTACGGTACATCACAGGAAGACAAATCCCCACAATATTGGTAAGTTCACAAAATCACGAGGATCCATCTTGCTGTGAAGGTAAGAATGTTGTAATGTAAAACCCATTTCGAATGTGCTGTAAATATAAATATAGGTGCCTAAAGTGACTGAAACGATTTTTCACCATGTAGTTTTTCCCCAGCACAGAGTGTAAAAGCAGCTCTTCAAAATGAGACCGCCGCGTACTGTCTGCATCTGGAAAAGTGTTTTTATTGTCCGCAAACCAGGAAGTGCGTCGTTATGTGAAAGCGAGCACGCTAATTATTGCTATACCGTGGCGGCACTTCACTCTGGTTTCCGAAAGTTGCGTAAAAGCACTTACAACTCAGGTAGCACAGCACGGTTCATAATGAGGACGCTAGGGACGTGTTCAGAAAGTGAGGAATAACTTTGGACCACTGCAAATCAGTGAAAACGAACTAGTTATTTTTTCAAGTTTTAAGTCTGCTAAATAGTTATAATCCATGTCACCTGTGGATCATTGTGTTATACGTTATAATTTAAACATTTAAAATCACAATATTCATCTAAAACGACTTAATAAAAGAAACAAGTCCGCTGACATCCGCGTTAGAAAACTGCGGTGCCCAATGGGAGCTGACGCCGCCGTCAAACGTCATCACGACAAAGAGCCGTGTAGCTGTCGGCGCCTCCTGTGGATAGCTGCACATCACACTAGCGAGTAGCAGATTTTTTTTCTTTTGCGCCAAAATGACTACGCGATGCTGCAGAATCCTACGCGTATCATCGATTAAGAAAGTAAAATTGAGGAACGGAGTAAATACAGAGCAGTGGGCGATGAAAACGGGGGTTGATCGGCAAAATGAAGTCTTGTAAATAAGCGAGTAAAATTGCTCAAACATGCACGAATCGCTCCAAATACAACTTCAGAGCGCAAATGAGAAGGTAAAACAACTATAACACAGTTTAAAGTCAATTTTTCAGAATGGGTCCGCTTTAAGACCGTAAAAATCAGCTACAGCGTCTTTGAGAAACTCCATAGAAACGTTAGCTTGAAATATGTGTCCTCACTTCCTTTGCACAGTAGTAGCCGCCTTTTAATGACATTGTTCTGCTCAGTTAATGTTTTAAGCCTTTTACATAGTAGATTCCTTGTTAACACTTGGTTAATGGTGTAAACATGTTCGCCGAGCTCATGATGTAGAGTTTTTGAGGTTAAAAGCCGCTCCGCATGGAAACAACAGATCTAGTGACAAACATTCTTGTAACATTTCCCTTGTAAATCCAGCCCTCCGCTTCCCGCAGCGAGGGGTTAACGGCCTCGAGCTCGGGCTACACTTGTTTTTCATCTGACTTCAGGAATTCCAATAAAACCCAAGCCATTTTCAGAGCATGTGTGTGTAGAAAGTATATATATCCTACATTTGGAGAGAGGAGGACCCACTGAGATATCTTTTTCGCTAACAGATGGGATCTAGCTGGTCCATTAGGCCTGGGAGCACGCTTCGGCGGCTTCAGTCACAGGAATGCTGTGAACTCTATTGATTCTCTGCGGAAAATGAAAATTACAATCCAGGCATCTAATTTTACAATTCTTAGGAGCTTAGCAGGATTTATGTGAGGTTTTTTTTACATTTTCTTGATACGTTGTGCCAAAGGATGATAGATGGGCTACGCAAACGCCACCTGTGCTTCCATAAACAAAATGAACGCTGATTGTCGCCATATTTCGAGGACATCTTGAAGTACTTTGGTGGAACTCGATTCTACCTTCGCATGTTGTCAAAGATAAGTTACTACAGTCCTTGGATTCTTTTGTTTTCAGCATTGGGTTTTTAAATGGTAAATGGTCGCATTTTTATCTAGCGGTTTTCCACCTTCAAGGCTTTACATCAAGGAACAATTCACCCAGTCACACACACATTCATTCATACACCAGTGTACGCAGACACTGGGGGCAAAGTGGGTTAAGTGTCTTGCCCAAGGACACAACAGCAGCATTCATCTGTGGGAGCTGGAATCGCACCTCCAACCTTCGGATCAGTGGACAAACACTCTACCAACTGACCTACCGTTTTACTGTTCCCTTACCTAATGTGTTTAATTTGTTGAATGGACAGTGCATATTAATTTAACGCCCGGCAACCTCACTGTTAGCGGCACTACTTCCTGTCCAGTTTTATCTCTATGAGGTTTTTGCCGAGTCTCGCTAAAATGAATAAATATTTCAAGATAAGACAGTGGACAGGGAGCTGTGGGTGGATGTCACTGACAACATGTTAAAAACTTCACAAATAAAATGAATACTTCACTGGAGGACACTGTGTTTAGAAAGAGACATGTTTGTGTCTCAGTGCTAACGCTAATGCTAGTTTTGAGGCATAATAAATATTAAAACAACACCACAAACTGAAATATTCTACCTATAAAAATAACTGGGTGCTGTTTACTTTAATAAATGTTAATAGATTGTTTAGTTTATGTTTTCTGATTTTAATAAAAGTGACTGTTAGCTTTGAGACACCGTGAGCTAGCTAACAAGCTGTTCACATAGCCTATTGACAGTTGAAGTATTGCAAACATGCTAACAACACCAGTTTCTATGTGTTGAGACAAAAGACAAGAACATTACAAATACAAAAAACAACATCGTGGGAATCCTTGAGAGACCTCCCTCCAAGCAGGCAAAGAATTGGAAAAAAACGTAAACCAGATGCCCTTACAGGTGCAACCATTTCCACTGAGTATGATTTATTAGCGTCGTAAATACAACCCGCTAGGAATTGTCATTTTGAATTTCAATTTTGACTAAATTGTGCTAATCTAATCTGCTTTTAGGGAAATAATCACAGTTTTTCAAAACAAAAGTATAGTTAAAAAAAATAACTAGAGCTAGACCTTCAAAATAAGGTATTAGCCATGAAGCATTTGATATCAGAAAGTCAAGCACACTTTGTCCTGGAAAAAGAGTTAATATCTGTCTTTCACGTTTTAAAATCTGTTGATAAATGTCCATGGAGCACACAAACATTGCATTACACCTTACACTTTTGGAACCAACCCTGTGGCCTGACTCCCCCGTGTCACTAGCTACAGGCCGGTGTAATGGAAGCTAATGGACCATAAACTCCAGTCTGTCAGCTGTGGAGGGGCAACAAGAGGCCCCGCTCTTGTAAACACGACTCTGCAGTGGCGCCACAGAGATACAGGCAAAGAACCAGGATTATACAACGCTTCTTCAACTTTACTAAACACTGAGAACGTCAAAGGTCCTGTATTACACAAAATGGATTCTTGCGAGTTTTCAGCCATGTTATAACGCTGTTACCTCATCAAAAACATACCTGGAGTTGTGTTTTGTTTCATTCACACATCCTTTATTATTAGTACATCTAGTCAGATAAAGCTCAAAATGCTCTGTTCCACCTTGTGATGTCATGAAGCAGTAGTTTAGTAGAGATGATTTAACTGTAGTTTAGTGGAGATGAGCAATTCCAGAGCTGAAATCATCCAAATTATTCTAGTGAAGGTGTGTGGAGTTTAAAAACACAGCGGAGCACTTCCTGTATTACACTGTGACATCACAAGGTGGAACAGAGTGCTTTCTATTTGACAGAAGAACTCAGCCTAAACATGCAGGATTTGTGTTAAACGTGTGAATGAAACAAAACACAACTCCAGGTCTGTTTGTGACGAGGAAACAACATTATAACATAGATCAGAAATATATACTATGGGCTCTTTAAGTTTGCAGAGCTAAAGTTATGCAAATATGGGATTAGTACAAAGTGTGAGCAGGTGTAAGACTCAAATTCTTGAAACCAGAAAAGTGTGCCATCTGTCAGAGAACAAAAAGAGGATAAGACCATAGTGAGACGGGCTTAACACTGTTACCCACTGCTGTAATTTTCCAGTAACTTACCACAAAAATGCCTTTGTGGTTAGTTACTGTAGTTTGCAATACATTATGTCGAATATTTACTTTTAGCGGTAATTTATCAGATATATTAATGACTGAGACCGTTTTTCAATACAGAACGTATGTTATGAACGTATGTACTGTTGTTCTTTGCTGTGCTGGTTCAAACTGCAGATTTAGATGAACAAGATTATTGAAAAAATCCTAAATTCCAAAGCAGAAATGTCACTACTAAACTCCCAGACAACAGTTTTTGTTCAGGGTATTTGGCCCATTGTCATTGTCGCTGAGGAAAATTGACAGGTGCAGTGCAAACCTGGGAACCTCCAACACTGTGGCACCCATCTCCGTGATCTTGCTCCTAGTCTTGGTCAGGACTATCTTCGCTTGAGGATTTGACCTATGGCGCATGTTTTGGGAGGAGAACATGCAAACTCCACACAGGAAGGCGACCCGAGGACTGAACCCAGAACCCTCTTGCTGTGAAGTATCAGTGCCGGCCACCGAGGTATAAAAGAAACAATTGTTGCAGGTTTTTAGTCGGATGCCTTTCCACATTGAATTTCCAAGCCTGTGAAGAACCC
>KN485453.1:4718-21896 GCA_000787095.1 Periophthalmodon schlosseri | reverse complement strand
TGAGAGAGAGAGGGAGAGAGAAAGTGTATGTGTGAGAGAGAGGGAGAGAGAACGTGTATGTGAGAGAGAGAGAGGGAGAAAAAGAGGGAGAGAGAAAGTGTATGTGAGAGAGAGAGGGAGAGAGAAAGTGTATGTGTGAGAGAGAGGGAGAGAGAACGTGTATGTGAGAGAGAGAGAGGGAGAAAAAGAGGGAGAGAGAAAGTGTATGTGAGAGAGAGAAAGAGAGACAGAGAGAGAGGGAGAAAATGTATGTGAGAGAAAGAGAAGGAGAGAGAAAGTGTATATGAGAGACGGAGAAAGCGAGAGAGGGAGAGATAGGGAAAGTATAAGCAAGGGAGAGAGAGAAAGTGAGAGGGAGAGATAAAAGAGGAAGAGAGGGATAGAGAGTGATGGAGTGAGAAAGCGAGAGATAGAAAGCAAGATAAAAGAGAAAGAGGGAGAGATAGGGAAAATATGAGAGAGACAGAGACTGTGTGAGAGAGAAAGAGTGAGAGACATAGGCATGAGGGAGAGAGGTATTGAGAGCGAAAGAAACAGTGACAGAGAGAAAGAGAATTAGATATGGAGAGAGAGAGACAAAGAGAGATAGAGAGAGAGAAAGAAAGGGAAGGAAAGGGAGAGAAAGAAAGAGAAGAGTGAGAGAGGACGTGAGAGAGTGAGTAAGAGGGAGGGAAAGGGGGAGAGAAAAAGAGTTAGAGAGAGATAGTGAAGAAAGAGAAAGAGAGGATGGGAGGGAAAAGAAACAAAGAGAGAGACATGGGGAGATGGATAGTGTAGAGGGAGTGAGTGAGAGAGTGATAGAGAGATCGCATGAGAGAGTTAGAGAGACAGAGAGATGGTGGAGTGAGAGAGAGAGAGAGATGAGAGGAGAGAAGGGCTTTGGGGAGGAGGGGCGGATGAGAAGATTGAAGAGCGGGTGCAGAGATTTTGGCTTTGGGCGTTGGGCGATGTCATAGAGCTGTGATTCATGTGCAGACGGGACCGGGCCAGTTCTTCATGCTTTATTTTGTGGCAGCGAGGGTCCAAGTGGCTTTACCAGAGCAGACGATCTGGAGCTCAAGGTCAAAACGGGCGTAAATATACCACAACACAACTAAACTAACTAAAAACGGACGTGTATTAACGCCACGTGAAGTTAAAATTTCCAAAAGTCCTGAAAAGCGTTTAGCAAATATCTGTATTTCTTATTATTACACCAATCTTGGGATCACAAATGAAAGCTTTGTTCTATACTTTTCAATATTCCACACATCTTAAGCTAACATTTTCGCTTTAGTTTTAGTTTTGAGAACCTGTTTGGAAGATCAGATTGGTGTTGCATTGTCACATGTCAGAGAATTTAAGATCCTTATATTATACGATTAGTATCTTAAAATCATCGGTCGGTTTGGCATTGATTAAAACATATTCTGACAATATAATGTAAAGAAATGTATTTAGTATTTAATGGTCAAGTAGCTCGCCGGTTTGTTCCACTGCTTTTTTCATTACTTTTTAATATTGTTTTGGCTAATGTAGGGTGTTCATGGCGACGTTTGGCACTTTTGGCGAGTAACATAAAGTTGTTGATGTTCTATCTCAAACTCTGGTGTTTTGTGACCTCCCCAAAGCTCTATGATAATCTGTAAAAAAGTAACATTTTTTCACTACTGACTCCCCTAATGAGATATATTAGTTTGAATTTGAACCATTGACTGTATAAATAAATGGACATAGCTAACCCGCTAGCCGTCACGTTCCGAAGAGGAATTGGGCATGTGCGCGCGTCCGGCTGAATCGACTCTGGCTCCAATTCACTTTCATTGAAAAACACCCGCTAGCCGTCACGTTCCGAAGAGGAATTGGGCATGTGCGCGCGTCCGGCTGAATCGACTCTGGCTCCAATTCACTTTCTATTGAAAAACTGTCGCTCCTCTCTCTGTAACCGCTGCTGTCAGACTCGTCATTTTGGTCTTAAAATGTTCGTATTGACCCGCTCTACATGATCCTGGTGTTTTTATTTCACTATTGTGTCCATAAATCAACATATGAACATTAATAACAAACAAGTCAGACGCCTTCTTTCCCCGAGGTCGCTCCCGCTAGCGTTAGCAACAGGTTTGATTGACAGCGTTGCTAAGCGCCTGCTCCCTGCTAAACGGGGGGGACGGGATGTTATCTTCAGCAGCCTCCCTCCAGATTGGCTGTTTGGTCGCTATGATACTCGCGTTCAGAATTTAAAATATGAAACTCAGCTTCAAATTGGCCCCTATAACCGCTCTAGCCTCGACGAACTTCATTCGACTGGAGCCGAACGCTACGGGTGACGTCGCACTCACTTAGTCCGCGACTTCATACAGTCTACGATTTGAACCGAGACACATTTCTACTTTTCAACTGCCGTGAATCATAACTGCCGTTTTAGGGGTTTTTTTTACATTTGAAAACACTTGTGTCAGTATATTTCGTTTTGGCGGGACCTGTATCGTCGCAATTTTGCCCTTTATGAAATTGCAACGATCAATCAAAGCCTTGACAAATATTCCATGTCTCAACATCCGGTTTCAACACTTGCCCGTGTGTGTGTTCGCGGTGCTGGGCTGAAGGGAGTGGTGTTCTGCCACCTACTCCACTCATTCCTATACATCATCAATGCTATTGCCATTTAATAACCTGCTATTAATTTGTCATCGCGGCCATTTTGCGAATACAGCTAGTACTTATTTAAAGGCTCGTGTTAGTCATGTTCTGCCGCTCTGACGCAGCTTATGCTTTGACTGCGCAGAGGTGGAAGAAGTGCTCAAAGTTCGTACTCAAGTCAAAGTACTGTAGTTGCAAAAGTAGAGTGTTTTTTCTACTTTACCTCCACTTGAAGACGTAGGTACTGCAACTCTGCTCGACAATCACCATTATGAAAAATATTAGTAATGAGAATTTGTAGTAAGAATCAAGTTACTTCTAGTGGTGATGTGCCTATTTTACAACATACCTGTGGCATTTCTTCTAACTTCTCAGGGTGGAGCTGCTACTCCCAGATGCGGAGGTTAGACTTGATCAGTGTCCAGAGAAGTCACTCGCTGGCGTCGAGTCCTGGATTCCTCGCACTACCATGTGGAAGTGTTTTGGTTTGAAAGCGGGAACACAAAATGGTGGCAAATGGCGTCTTTACAAAGAGCATAACTCTTCATTCTGTCACAGCGAAGCGAAGAGGAAGACACCGGATTATGATGAATGCAGCCAGGAGCCATCCAGACAATGTGTGTTCAGTTTTGTTTGAGAGATTCACAGCGACCACATATGAAATCACACCCACTGCCAAATTAATTACATTTCCTGCTGGCACGGCGCAGTCCTCGTGTTATTGTTGGAAAAAGTATCAAATGTGAAAAATGTGTCATAGTTGGTTTGGAGGTTTAGACACAGACGCTTTGCAAACTACTGGTGAAGTAGCTAACGGGACGACAGTGCTTTTTCTGCTTATAGCTGATGTGGACTTGTGTTGTGTGTTCCTCATTTAAAGTGTCAAAACTGAACAAAAATCACATATA
Source organism: Periophthalmodon schlosseri (assembly GCA_000787095.1). Classification (NCBI taxonomy): domain Eukaryota; kingdom Metazoa; phylum Chordata; class Actinopteri; order Gobiiformes; family Gobiidae; genus Periophthalmodon; species Periophthalmodon schlosseri. The sequence goes on along the minus strand of KN485453.1, from coordinate 18,369 downwards.
TAGGATTTGATCTTTCCTGAATACTTTTAGAATTGTCTTGGCCTATATCAGAACTAGTTGGGCCGCATGATAATAGCCAGTTGTGGAAGAAGTACTCAATTTTGTTTCTTAAGTAAAAGTACAGATACTGGAGCAGAAAAAATAAAAGTAAAAAAAGTAAAAGTATCACATGAAAAAATCTACTTCAGTAAGAGTATTTAAGTAACCGTTTGAAAATGTACTTAAAGAGTAAAAAGTAAAAGTATTTAGCGCATATTTTGGGGTCTTATGAGGCTTAAAATGTAGTGATTTTGAAAAAGATTTCAAGTTTGTTTAACAGACACAACTGAATCTGTTGTTTTTTTCTAGTTGTTTTTATTTGTATAGTTTTGTTTGCTCAAATTATGAACGTGTTAAAATAGACCCCTTGGCCTTTTCAGAGCTCTCAAATGTATAGTTTTGTTTGCTCAAATTATGAACGTGTTAAAATAGACCCCTTGGCCTTTTCAGCAGCTCTCAAACAATAATGAAAAATACTTTTATTTTTCAGCCCAATTCAAAAATGTAGTGGAGTAGAAAGTACAGATACCTGCTCTCAAATGTAGTGAAGTAAAAGTAAAAAGTATCCACTTTAAAATGTAATTCACTCTGTTACGTTCCACCACTAGTAGTAGCCTATTAAAGAAACTAGCAGTTATTGGTCTATTTATTATCACTGTATTGTATTTTTACGGTTTATCAATCCTTTTTCCTTAACTTTCAAATTTTACACTATAAGCAGACTTCAAGAAGACATATCGTGCTTGTGTCTTCTCTACAGTTATAATCTCTTACACTCATGGATCATTATGTTATAATTTGAACATTTTAAATCACTATATTCATCTAAAACGACTTAATAAAAGAAACAAGTCTGCTAACTTCTGCGTTAGAAAACTGCGGTGCCCAGTGGGAGCGGACATCGCCGTTAACGTCATCACAACAAAGAGCCGTGACGTTGTTGGCACCTCTATAGTTGCAAATCAAGCTAGCGAGTAGCAGATTTTTTGTTCATTTGTACCAAAATGACTACGTGATGCTGCCGAACACTAGACGTATCACCGATTAAGGAAATAAAATTGGAGAGCGAAGTAAGTAGAGAGCATATGCCGGAGGTGATGAAAACGGGAGTCGATCAGCAATATGGCGTCTTGAAAATACGCGATTAAAGATTGCTCAAACATGAAAGATTCACTCCAAATACAACTTCGGGTGAGTAAATGGTGAGGAGAAACAACTATAACATGGTTAAAAGCTCTAAAAAGTCGATTTTGAACTTTAAACTGTCCATGCACTGCTCTGATTGGTTAATCCACCTGTCAGTCACGCCCATCTGAACTTTGGAACATAAGACTAGACAACACATCTTTTTGTAGTATAGAGAAAGCTCATAGTCTTGGGTGGCAAGGCGACTAGCTAGTAGCTTCTATGTTAGAGAAATACACACTCCACTCAGGAAGGTTCTTGTTGGCCCGGGAATAAAATCTGGAACCTTCTTACTGTGAGGCAGGAACGCTATATAAACAACCAAATTGCGTGCTGGTTGTGCTGGCGTAAGAATACACTATGCATTATGTGTTATTGTTTAAAAGCCTGCAAATTAGACTTAGAGGAAGCTAAAATGGCCTCCAATAAGGCAGGTGGCCATAATGTTACCCTCCATTCAAAGGTTAGCTCTATACTTCCACATAGATTTCCATGATTACACGCTCCAGTGTTTCTTTCTATATGATTTCCTGCAGACAGTTAGACAATCCGGTGTTAAAATACCCACCCATTCCTCAAGAGTTATCATCAAATCCATCCAGGCCGTGTCAGGGCCAATAATCTGTCTCCTAAGGGTGCAGAGATACCCATCATTTGGCCCTCAGCTGTCCCTGCCAGACCTGTTTTTACCTCACGCTCTGTTCCTCTGGCCACAACGCTTTGATTACATCGCAGCTGAAGCCTCTAATGGGCTCTTCCAAGACCAAACACAAGGTCAACCAGGGTGTCACTATAGGGAGAGGGAGGGACTTACACCTCTGCGTTGGGTGATCTGATTATGTTTAAGTCCAAACATGTACACCTCACTGAACCTCGACTAGACCATGGACTAGAACTGGACCACTGCAACTCCAAGAAGTGTTTTCCACAAGTGACTCAAGCAATCCTTATTTAAATCATTGTATTTAAAGGGCCAGTACCTGATTTTAACTTCTTCTGTTTGAAATAAATGTCTTTATATATTTATATATAGCTAATTGTGGAAACAATATGTAACCTATGGATTTTACAAAGCATTTTAATGGGTAATAACTAACAGAGAAGCTTCACAAACTCTCATTGTTTGCTAAGAATCATGGGAAACAATTGCCTGACACTATCCCAGACAGTTGTTGTTGTTGTGTCATGGTGCAAAATCAAAGTGGGCGGGGTTACAGTTCACAGTAAATCGTTTTCCTCACTCACGGTTTAAAGATCAGGCCCTTTAAAACAGTATTTGAAGTAAACATGTCACTTATTGCATCTAATAATTAAAAATGACAAGTAAAATTTTATACAAATTCATTGTTCACTGGGACAAAAATTAACTATAGGAGGCAACTATTACAGGTATGGGGGCCAGTAATGTTTTTGAATGAAATATCCAAGCACGAAATCCACAAATACCAAATTCTACCTGATTCATTTTAGTTATAGGTTGGGTCCACAAATTTGACATATATTGTACATATTTTTATACAAAATTCCCTTTAACTGACAACAGAAACTATTTGTGATTTAATAACCATCATGTTTTAGCCTTGATACGTTCATTGCGTTGATAGTTAACAAAATAGTAAAAAATATACATAGTTGGTGTGTACTGACAGAGACGGTTGAAGTTTGTGCCAGTTTTGGTTCCATGTGGATAAGATCAGAAATGACAGAAATATTAACCATAAACAAGTTCTCACACTTTGTTTCAAAATGTTTTCTAGGACTTTTCCAGGACATTTTTTTTAGGTGAAGGGGGTGTGGGTGTCCTCCCCCAAGAAATTTTGTAGAAATTAGGTGTAATTTTCTGCATTTTGGTGGGTTTTTAACATTTTTTTTTGTTTTGTGATGATGGAAGTAACAGTCTCCATCAGTTTGATATCCAATAACCCAGTAAAGCAAAGGCTGGAGAAATTTTCAAGTACAGAATATATATTTTCCAGGAAATTTGGGCTTTTTTTTCTCATTTTCCAAGCTGCGTGGGAACCCTGACCAGGACCAAATAACCTCTATACATTTTTGAACTCAGCAGTTTAGGATGTAATGATATGTGAACAAAAATATCACCTTGAATCAGAGAAGCCATAGACTTTTGAGAATAATGTAATAATCCCTACTAACGTTACCACGATAAATTATGTATTTTACCTGTACGGTGTCCAGAGTGGTTCATTTTTACTACAGTGTAATATAATGGATGAAAGGCAGCACTGAAAGAGTAACAGCTTCAGTTTGATGACTTTGGAGCCGATCCAGATTACACCACCGCACTCAACTTCTTCCAGTGATTCACAGCAAATAATACAAAATGAGTATGGGAATCTCCATCACTTAACACATTTTATTTTTGTTTCCATGAGACTTTGTGTCTTAATGAGGAATAAAATATAACTTTTACAAGATTCTGACCATATTAATATTTAAACAACTATCGTAGCCAATACCACTACCTTAAGCGGTTTCTATGCTATTCATTTCCCAGCATTTGAAAATGTATTTGCGACTACTCATCATTTTGCCATATCTGACTGTGGCTATATTTGTCTAATATTACTCCGTTATGTAAGATGGCTTCAAATTTTTAATCTACTTAATGAACAGACTGGCCAGGTACCAATTTCCCCGTTGCAGTATCTATATCAACCATCACACAGTTGAGAAGTTCCTACTGAGCTATGAAACTACTTTAACTACTACTACTACTACACTGCCTGGCCAAAAAAAAAGTTGCCACCTGGATTTAACTAAGCAAATAGGTTCGAGCCTCCTATTGGATATTTACTGCAGGTTCAGCAACAGTCTGTGCTCAAAGAATGAGGTCAGCTGACCACCTGAATATACTGAATGACCAGGTTATTCCATCAATGGATTTGTTCTTCCCTGATGGCACGGGCATATTCCAAGATGACAATTCCAGGATTCATCGGGCTCAAATTGTGAAAGAGCAGTTCAGGAGCACGAGACGTCATTTTCACACATGGATTGGCCACCACAGAGTCCAGACCTTAACTCCATTGAGAATCTTTGGGATGTGCTGGAGAAGGCTTTGGTCAGCGGTCAGACTCTACCATCATCAACGCAAGATCTTGGTGAAAAATTAATGCAACACTGGATGGAAATAAATCTTGTGACACTACAGAAGCATCGAAACAATGCCACAGCGAATGCCGTAATCAAAGCTAAAGGCGTCCACGAAATATTAGAGTGTGTGAGTGTTTTTTTGGTGGCGACTTTTTTTTTGGCCAGGCAGTGTACTACAACTACTACTGCTTTAGGACTACTTGTGTTGTTCCTTATTACTAATGAATACAACTGGGAAGGTTCTCGGTTCAAATACTGCTCTTGACATAAAAAAAAAAAAAAAAAAAAACATCATTGGTTGAGCGGTCAGATCCACTGACTCACAGTTGGCGGTGCGATTCCAGCTCCCACAGATGAATTCTGTCGTTGTGTCCTTGGGCAACTTGACCCAACTCGCCCCCATTGTCTTCGGTCTTCAGTCTTCAGTATAGGCCACCACCAATCACTCACTTGAACATTCACTCAGGCAAAGCAGGTGAAGTGTCTTGCCTGAGGACACAACAACAACCCTTACTTCTCTTCTTTAAAAATTCTGACTGTGTTCTTTCCAATCGCTTTTTAATTTCATTTCCATTTGCCTAATGAACAAACTGGCCCGGTCCCAGTCTGTATGTATTATGCATGTACCCTGCAGTAGTGGTATCTAGTATCTGTCCACAGTCCAGAGATTCTCAGTGGAGTGTGCAGCTGTAGACATGATGGTTGCGGGTTAAAAGCCTTGTTGTCTGACGCACTAACACTCCCCATGACTGCTGTCTCTGCCACTTTCCACTAGTGTCAGTTTATTTCTTGGGTCTGGGCCCAGCGAGCGGGTGCAGCGTCTCTCTGTGGTACCAGACGTCAGCTAAGCTCCAGTTTGGGTGTGAGCTTGCGATGTTTACACTGTTAGCCATTAAAGGTGCTATATTACACAAAATTGATTCTTGTGAGATTTAAGCCATGTTATAATGTTGTTACCTCATCATAGTGTTTTGTTTCACTCACAAATGTTTGAGAACCCTTTATTTACTGTTAGCCATTAAAGGTGCTATATTACACAAAATTGATTCTTGTGAGATTTAAGCCATGTTATAATGTTGTTACCTCATCATAGTGTTTTGTTTCACTCACACATGTTTGAGAAACCCTTTATTTTTAGTCTGTCTACGTCTCCAAAACTCACAGTGCTCTGTTCTGCTTCGTGATGTGACTCTTGCAGTGGTAGTTTTTCAGTTAACAGCTACGTTTTATCTTTTGTTCAGTAGCAATTGGCAAATTCCAGGTCTGAAATCATTCAAATGATTCTAGTGAAGGTGTATGGGGTTTAAAAACACAGTGGAGCACTTCCTGGATTACCACATGACATCACAAGGTGGAACAGAGTGTTTTCTGTTTGAGAGAAGAACTCAGCCTAAATCTGCAGGGTTTGTGTGTTAAACATTTGTGAATGAAACAAAACACAACTCCAGGTCTGTTTGTGATGAGGAAACAACATTATAATATAGATTAGAAAATAGCGTAACACGGGCCCTTTAAAGTCTAAATAAGAGACTGATTTACATAATAGGTTTTAACTGTTGCCACACGTCTACTCGTACTACTACAGGAAGTACTACTAGTGCTGCTGTTGCTTCTTTTGCCATAGCCATGACAGTCTACTACTACTACTACTACTGCTACTATTATGAATACAACTGAATCGTAAGTGGTCACATTTTTATACAGCACTTTTCCACTTTCAAGGCACTCAAAGCCCTTTACATCAAGTAGCCACTCACCGATTCACAAACATAATGATACAAAAGTCTGCCTCCTATATTCATAGTTTTATTCAAGGTCAGTGCAAAATGAAATTCAAATTTTTGTGAGATACTTAGTATTAGTGTGTAAATGTATAGGTGTGTTTTGTAGAGGCTGTGACACTATAGGAGCGACTGTGATAGGAACTTACTATAGGCAAGGCAAGTTTATTTGTACAGCACAATTCGTACCCAAAGTAATTCAAAGTGCTTTACAGAATAAGAAAGACATTAAAATCACAATACAACAAATCAAAACATAAATAATCACAAATAATCATCATAAAATGAACATTAAAAGAGAAGAGGCAGAATAGTCAGTCATGCACAGCTAAACAGAACCGTTTGGAGCCTGGATTTAAATGGAGAATTAATGGGGACTGTGCAATGAATGGAATGTGCAATATTTTGTATGGTGCAATAATGTAACTGTGCAATGAGTGTAGTGTGCAATTAAGGGAATTGTGCAATAAGTGGAATGTGCAATATTTATTTTTTGGCCCCTTTGCGGCCCCAGCCCTTGGGACAACGGATGGATATTAGCCTTTGGCTATAATCCGGTGTGTTTACATTCATGTTGAGTCATGTCATTGAATAATTCCATTAATATGCATTGTCCCAATCAAATAAATAAATAAGTAAATAAACATTGTCAAAGAGAGGCCTGTTCTCACATCTTCAGGAAGACTGTTCCAGGTTTTAGCTGCAGAAAACTGAAACGCTGATTCCTCATGTTTAGTCCTAGTTTAGTCCTGGTTTAGTCCTGGATTAGACCTGGATTAGTCCTGGTTTAGTCCTGGTTTATTCCTGGTTAAGTCCTGGTTTAGTCCTGGTTTAGTCCTGGTTTAGTCCTGACTCTGGGCACCAGCAGGAGGCGGGTCCCTGAAGTCCTCAGAGTGTGAGATGGTTCATATGGCACTAACATGTGGGAGATTTTCTTTGGTGCTGGGCCATGCAGAGACTTGTAACAAGCAGAGCTGCTTTAAAGTCTCTGAGCCACAGGAGCCAGAGACCTGAGCACAGGACGCATGTGCTCGTACTTCCTGGTTCTAGTCAGGACCCGAGCAGCAGCGTTCTGGATGTACTGCAGGTGTCTTAACACTTGTTTGGAGAGGCCAGTGAGCAGGACGTTACAGTAGTCTAACCTACTGGAGACAAATGCATGGATAAATCTCTCCAAGTCTGTAGCTATGTACTGTTCTGTAGCTATGGCTAAAAAGCTGACCACTACATATGACTGTTGAAATAATTTTATAATAAAACACTTTGGATACATTGAAATTCAAAGTTCAACTGAAGTCTTAATAATCTGAAATACAGAACGTGGCTCATTTCATAACGTATTCCTATCATCCTCCTGACTATTCATCGAGTTTATAAGCGCTTTTCACAACTTTCAGAGACGAAGTTTTGTCGTCACGGTAATGCCAACAACAACTAGCATGCTAACAGCGCGGTAGCATTACTTCCTGGTTCGTGGAGGTTAAATGCGGTCTCAGTTTAACCTTAAGAGCCGCTTTTACAATATATCCGTACTGGGGCAAGACAAATTTTACTAATTTTAATCGCGTACAGCCGTTTGAAGCGCGACACGATGTACAAATCCCCGCAGCCGATGATTAGCTTTATTTTATTCCATAATCTGCTGTGTGAATCGTCAGGTCTTGTGTTTTGGCTCGGACTTTCTTCTTCAAACCGTTCTGTGGTCTGGGGTTGGAGATGAGATAACCCAAAGCCTCTGTCATATCCCACAACAGCAGTAATCAGCGCTATTCCAGTAAACGGGGTGTTCTCATCCAATTATGTAATGGGTTTATAGTTTCAAGGATGCTTTCTGGAACAGTGGGAAACTACGGCCCTAAATACATGTATCCATTTCTTACTATTTTGGTTACAGTCACAATGAGATTTTTTTTTGTTAGTTTTGTAGAAGACGTTTTGATTTGGACTGTGGAGTATAGACACACGAGAACGACTACTTTTTAGACTACAACTACTACTACTACCACTGCTACTACAGTTATTACTATTACTGTATTATTATTATTATTATTTACTTTTCCTTAGAGTTGGTAATATCGAAACCACAATCAAAATCAGATTACATAGAGTTACAAAAGTTACTAAAAAATGTTCAATTCAAAACCATGTATAGTTTGCGTGTTCTAACTGTGTTTCTAATGGATTCTTTATCTCAAATACACAAAAAAAAAACAAAAACAAAAAAACGTAATTGCGGCGTTAATACCAAAATACACAAAATGCTACCACAGCGACGACAGTAGCTCAGTTGGTAGAGCGTTCGTCCACTGATCTGAAGGTTGCCGTTTCGAATCCCGCTCTCGACATCAACATCGTCGGTTGCGCGGTCAAATCTACTGAACCACAGGTTGGCGGTGCGATTCCAGGTCCCACAGATGAATGCAGCGGTTGCGTCCTTGGGCAAGACACTTAACCCACCTCGCGTACACTGGCGTATGAATGTGTGCGTGAATGGGTGAGTGGTTCCTTGATGTAAAGCGCTTCGAGCGGCTTGAATGTGGAAAAGCACGATATAAAAATGTGACAGTTTACCACAGTATTTGCAGCGGATCTACTACGAGTATCTGGCGACGCATATTTGGATTATAACAACAACAAGTTACGTTACCCTGGAGTTTTCACTAATAAGAACTCGACAAAAGTTTGACACCGCACCTGTTCATAGAATGGAAAGTAAATAAAAAGCCTCCAGTGTTTTGCCTTGAATAGTATCCGTTAGCGTTAGCACAGTTAGCTAGCTCACCTTTCAGCGGAGCAGGTCCGGGTCGGGGCTATAGGGCTGAGGGAGCAGATGTTGCATAGGCTCGTTCACGCAGACATCCTTGATCCTGGATGATTGGCCGTAATTATAGGCTGAAAGCTGATAGTGGGGAATAGGCAGAGCATTGAGATGTCAGTCCTCCCTGTGTTTATGAGCACATTCATACACCGCCACGGTCACAACCTAAACAGCTCTGTGGAGGAGGGAGAGGAGGAGGGAGAGGAGGGGGGGTTGAGGATGGAGAGAAGGAGGAGGAGGGAGGATGAAAAAAGGAGAGAAGGAGGAGAAGAGGAGGAAAGGAGGGAGAGGAGAAGGAGGAAAGAAGGAGGAGGAGGAGATTAGGAGAAGGAGGAAAGAAGGAGGAGGAGATGAGGAGAAGGAAGGAGGAGGAAAGGAGGAGAAGAAAAGGGGGAGAGAAGGAAGAGGAGGAAAGGAGGAAGAGGAGAAGGAGGAAAGAAGGAGGCGGAGGAGATGAGGAGAAGAAGGAGGAGAGGAGGAGGTGGAAAGGAGAGGAGAAGGAGGAAGAGAGGAGGAAAGGAGAAGAGGAGCGGGGGGTGAAAAAAGGAAAGGAGAAAAGGAGGAGGGGAAGAGGAGAAGGAGGAAAGAAGGAGAAGGAGGAGATTAGAAGAAAGAGGAGAGGAGGAGGAGGTGGAAAGGAGAGGAGGAGGAAGAGAGGAGGAAAGGAGGAGAAGAGAAGGGGGAGAGAAGGAAGAGGAGGAGGAGGAGAGAAGGAGAGGGGGAGGAGGAGGGGGAGAGAAGGAAGAGGAAGAAAAGGAGGTGGAGGCGGTGGAAAGGAGAGGAGGAGGAGAAGGAAGAGGAGAGGAGGAGGAAAGGAGAAAAAGGGAGAGGAGGTGGAAAGAAGAGGAGAAGAGAAGGAAGAGAGGAGGTGGAAAGGAGAGGAGGAGAAGGAGGAGAGAAGAAGGAAGAGGAGGAGGAGGCAGAAAGGAGAGGAGGAGAAGAGAAGGAAGAAGAGAGGAGGAGACGAGGAGGAGAAGAATGAGAGAAGTAGAGAAGGAGGAGAGGAGGTTTTAGTGAGAACACCTGGAGAAGTGAAACTGTACGAGCGCTGGGGGTGCGTTCGGGACAACGGTAAAGCCGAGCTGTCGACTTCATTGTGTAAATATAATGGGCCGAGTGTTTCCATGGCGACAGCACACGCCACCTGACGCCAAGATCACGGAAACATTGACCTGGTTCTTACTCCCATTTTCGGCTCAGATTAAAATATATATGATGGATTTAGATTTTAAAAAGTTTACATTTACCAGACCGGATTTGGATAGGCTCATGGACAGTGGTTCAATCCCAGCTCTGACTGTGCAGTTTACATTTCCGTTGTGTCCTTGAGCAAGACACTTCGCCCTCCTTGCCTTTGCCATGTGGTGAAAGATGCACCATGCAAGTCTTGTTGTTGACATGTCACTTCTGCACAGATCTGATCTTTATTATATAATATATTTGGCAAATCCAGACTGATATCTCTATTTTTATACAGTTTTATATCAGTTGTTTTAAAAGCCCTTCTGGGGAGTGGGGCTATAAACAGTGTGATACCTGCATCAGATTACGGAATTTTTAATCTGTGTGTGTGTGTGTTGTATCTGTCCCTATTCAAATAGACAATGAAAACAAAACAAAGACGTCCTCAAACCCGTCCAAACGTGATCGTCCAATCAGATCTCATTGGTCACCTATGATTTATAAATAAAATCAGATTTATCTCACCTCAGATTAAGAGTTTACTGCTTCGCTCATAGATTCTGCAGAAATCCGCCATGTTTTTCAGCCCCGTACGATATTTTTTCCATTTGTTTTTCCGATACAAACGGACCATGTGTGTCTGAAAACAGGGAGATTCACCAGTGCCCAGACTCACATCTTCGTAAAGTACTGAAGAAGTTTGTATTCTGGACCCCAGGCAAATAATCTATGCTAATTTTAAACTCCGTGTTATACTGGTCATGAATGTCTTGTGCTTCTTTTCTCAGTTTCTCTTCAAACAAACAAACCTGACCAGTCGCTTGTGTAACTGTGACAGATGCAAATGGACACAGGGAGTGACCGCGGAGTCCAGCTGGAGCGCGGTCACATGTCGGGCTGATGGAGGCGGAGGAGGCTCCTAATTGTCTAGTGCAGCATGTAATGACAAGTTTAGCCCACATCAATCTTTCATTATTAAGAGCCGTTTCAGCGGTGAGGCAGAAGCAGCAAACAGACGCATCCCGAGCGGAGCCACGGGTCTGTCTGTTATAACGGGACGGGACAAATGGACAGGGAGTAACCAGGGAATAATCAGGAACCGCGTCCGCTTCAGTCAGGTCAAATATGGCACCGTTTCAGGACTGGGCTTCAGATGACGTCAGAACATTCTGTAACGCAGCATTTTAACGTTTAACACAGAAGGGGAGGAAAGGTTTGCAAATGTTTGTTGTAACATGTTGAGTTCTTGGGTCTAGTCACTGATAGAAATGATCAGATTCAACATTTAGGAATTTGCCTTTTAGATGTTTCAGGTTCTAGACTGTGATGATGTCACACTCCCAAGTGCCAGATTTTTCACATCGTACTTTGCCATGAAATATCCAAAAGGTACGTTTGCGTTTGTTGAACCAGATCATTTCTATCCGTGACTAGACCCAAGAACTCACTGTGTCACAACAAAAATCTGCATTTTAGCTGCCCCCCCGTCTGTATTAAATATTATTGGTCTATAGAATGTTGTGATGTCATCTGAAACCCAGCAGCTGATTGGTTAAACGAGCCCATTTGGGAGTATGACATTATAATATTCTAAAATCTGAAAACGACCAATTGTAAAGCAAATTGCAGCGATATTCAGTTCATTTCAATCTAATTATCACTGGGTCTATATAAAAATCAAGTCATATATAAGTCATTAATGAGCCTTAATAAAGAAGAAAACACTGAACTGTGTGTTCATTATGAAGTAAGTCTTTGTTCATGCCTAATTAAGTGTATTTTTCTAAAGTGTTACCAAATACTATACTAAATAACATGTATTCATTAAAAATGTAATCCACGTCAGTGAATGTATGTTTTAAGTATTTATTTATTTATATGACTAAATGAGCAAAGTTATGTGATCAAAACAGTGATGGAACGTAACAAAGTAAAAGTAAAGTACTGTAATTAAGTAAAAAAAAATTCTGTACTTTACTTAAGTACATTTTACAGTGGATACTTTTTACTTTTACTTCACTACATTTGAGAGCAGGTATTGTACTTTCTGCTCCACTACATTATTGAACAGGACTGAAAAGTAAATGTTATGGTTTTTTTTAAATAATTATTATTATTGCCTGAGATCTGCTGAGAAGTCCACACATTTTAAGGCTTATAAGACCACAAAATCTGAGCGAAATACTTTCTACTCTTTAAGTTCATTTTTAAACGGGTACTTAAATACTCTGATGACTTGACTTGAGTGAGCCCTTTTCATCCAGCTTCTTGTGTTTCAGCCGTGACCCTTTGTGCAGCTTCAGCTTGTCAATACTGCCCCCTATCTGTGACAACAAAACTGCCTCCTGAGATCCTCCACGTGCCACTTGTACAGCTCAGTGTGACTGGTGAGAGAAGGAAGAGCACGTACTTCTTTAGCGGACATTTTAATTACATTTGAATGGAATGTGCCTCTGCCCATTAGTGACATTAGTTACATATTTACTTATTTATTCTCTTCACTGTTTGGCTCTTTTAGAAAGTTTTACATTTGGCTTTTATTTTATTTAAACATTACAGTCTTGCATTTACTTATTTATTTATTTATGCTAAACGTTAGGTCAGAATTCTGTTGAACGGGAGACTAGCAAAAATCGCATTGTTGAACTTGAGGTTATTTTTCATTTTTATTTTTTCGAATCAAGCAAACAAAAATATGTCTTCGATGAATGTTTAAATCCACAGTTCTACACGGACCTGCCTCTCCCCCATCTCTCTAAATACTCAGAGTGTGATTATGATTAACACTGTATCGAAGTTAAACTAAAATCAGCTCTCAGCCTCTCGCGGTCCTTCACTCCCGCTGATCCTCTTTGGGAGAGTTAAGCTCCGGTCTCTGCAGCCCTCCTCTGAAGTCCTGAGCAGATTAACCACTTTGAACTCACACAACTTTATTTAAACTTTTCAAATGACACACGAGTTTGGCTACAAGACGTGAGGGGCTTAGGAAAGTCATTACGCAACATCGAACAGAAAGGATTTGACAAAAGGGTGGAGTAGCGGTGGAGATAATTCGTCTTCAATTAGGAATCAGTTACTCATCAAAAACAGATGTTACACCCAAAGACGTTTTGCGTGGATGGTTGATTTGGTACGACTAATGGGTCGACCTTGATCACACAGTGGGATAACTTAATTTTTACTTTAATTAATTGAAATAAAAACATAAATCCCACATGAAAGGAATGAATTTATGTAGATGTAAAAACCACTGACTGTGTAAAGAAGTGGACTAATGGAACGTGACGTCGCCCACAGCGTTCGGCTCCAGTCACATGAAGCTCACTGAGACTAGAGAAGTTACAGGGACGAATTTGGAGCCGAGTTCCAAGTTTGGAATTACGAACACGAGTATCATAGCAACCAAAGAGCCAATCCGGAGCGAGGCCTTTGAAGGTGACGCCCCTTTTTGTCCGCACCGCTAGTTTAGCAGGGAGCGGACCCTTAGCAACGCTGTCAATCAAACCTGTTGCTGACACTAGCGGGAGCGACC